>JAAGKR010003479.1:37186-74027 GCA_011419295.1 Clarias macrocephalus
AAACTTCACTCATGCACACACATATGAAACACTTGCATACACATATATGAAACAGTCACACATACATATATACTACTAACTGCTCACACAACTACATATGAAATGCGTGCACACACACCTATGAGACGCGCGCACATATATTCAAACTCTCCGCGCACACACACCTATGAGATGCACGCACATACACAAAGTCCCTGTGCGCACACACACACACACATACACACACATACACACACATACACACACATACACACACATACACACATACACACATACACACATACACACATACACACACACACACCTATGAAACGCGCACAAATAAGGGAATTCCTATCAGTCATTACAATATTTATTATAATTATTTGCGAGGACAACACCATATAAACAGGACACAATAATTTAATTTTAATTTAATTAAGAAATATTTAGTATTACATAGACTAGTAATCTGTATAAATAAATAAATAAATAAATAAATAAATTTCCATATATCTTGTAAATTAATCGAATCATTTATTCATAAGTTATAAACGTTTTAAAACGTTATATATTTTATAACAATGTCAGTTTTTTTTTCAATAAATATTCTATATTTAATGTCCGTAGCGTGAAATTTCCACAGCAGCAGGGACAGAAATCCAAGGTGCTTATGTTACTGTGGTAACGCATGTAGGAAGTGACGTTGCAGGGTCCAAATGGTGGAATTTTGTAGAGTGAAGTTCCCTTAACAGACATTCCCCCACATGGAGTAGGGTATAGGGTGTAGGGAGTAAGGTGTAGTAATTTTAATGTATATGGACTTGCCGATTCATTCTCACTGATTAGTAGTAGCGTTTTTAAACAGACCGTTACTGGGCAGTTTAGAAGACAGCGAGTGGTTTATTTATCACCACAAAAGTGTGCGGTATGGAGGGTCGGTACAATGTGTGAATTTCCGATTCTGATCAAGTGGAGTCATGTGGGATTCCGATGAGTTAGTTATTGTTTTTAATAGCAGGAAAGACGAGGAAAGCACATTTCACAAAAAAAAAAAAAACAGTAACTGCTTCGGTTGTAGGATCCGACATATTAGCCACAGATTCCGTTCTTCAATTTACTTTTTGCTAAACATCACCTGCGATTTGTGCCGCTGCAATATTCAGACATTATGTGGACAGTTCTGAATATGCCTTGTGATTGAGCAGTGATGATCATTATACTGTCCTACTCCGTCTTCTAAACTGTCCAACAGCAGGCTGTTTACAAACCGCTACTACCAACATGGAGTATGAAGCGACAAGTCCGTCTACACTGAAATGACTTCCGGTTACACTGAGAATTTCATAGGTGTATGTGCGTGCGTCTCATAGGTGTGTGTGCATAAGTGTCATATGTGTGTGCGTGCGTGCGTGTGTATGTGCACGGAGAGTTCGAATATATGTGCGTGCGTCTCATAAGTGTGTGTGCACGCATTTCATATGTAGTTGTGTGAGCAGTTAGTAGTATATATAGATGTGTGACTGTTTCATATATGTGTATGCAAGTGTTTCATGTGTGTGCATGTTTGATTTGAGTGAAGTTTGATTTAAGCCCTATACGGCGCCTCATAGTATGATGTATTAGTTATCATTAGTGGAACAATCTAGTGGCTTCATGTCTTTTTGTGCATGATAGCAAACTGCCCTGTTTAAAAAAAAAAAAAAAAAAAGGACATTTCTGTTTACTTGGGATCACCACAAGTTCATAACAATGAGTCCCAGTGATGTCACCAAAGAGATGACGATGTCTGAGATATTTTCAAAGAGAAAAATCAATCCTTTGTTCATCCTCAATAACCACTTTATCCTGGTCAGAGTGTTGTTATCGTCACTGCTAAAGCCAAGGCTAAAGAAACAAACATGTTCTAACAAGATATACTAGATTTAGGATAAAGTAGGAATAATGGGATTTTTTTGTGGTCACCATATTTAGGACAGACTTTCTGTCTTATCTGTACAATACAGTCATAATTGCTAACTTTACTTCAAAAGAGTATACAGCGCCATTGACAAAGCCACTCAAATAGTATTTGATCCTTACATCCTTACCACCGAGCTGCTCGTTCCACTTAAGCCAATTTTCAAATCGCCAATCAAGTGCAATACATACTGTAGACTTGTGCGGTTGCAGGTCAAGAGCTTCAATTAATGTCCACATCTAACATCAGAATAGGAACGAACCATGACAATGTTGATGGTAGGTTTGAGGATTTCAGGAACTAGTTATCTCCTTGAATTTTTCACCCATAACAATCATTAAAGTTTACAATAATGCGTTGGGACATTAAAAAAAAAAAGTAAACACAGCAAGCAGAATTTCTGTTGTCGATAAGAGAAGTCAGCTAAAAGAGCATTTTCGTTAAGCGGCTATGTTATAGTATGTCAAATATCCACCTGTTACGGCCGTGGTGAACAGAAAAGCATCTAAGGTTCAACTTCTGACATCCAAAAACATGAATCTAAGGGCGTTTTTACACAAGGATCGTCTCCGAGAACACTTGACCCGAAAGACTGGTTCATTTTCATCAGTGAGAATAAAATCTTTCTGCACTGGAGCCAATCCTACCTGAAAACAGAAGGGACATCATCAGTGCTGTCGATCTTCCCCAAAATCTCAATCAATCCCTTTCTCTGCCTTATACAGCAATCTATATATCTATCTATATAAAACAAAAATTCTGTTTGGCCAGTGGGTATTTACACCGGTAGTTTTGCCACAGGCGTTCCATCACAGGTGTGTCACAGCGAAAGTAACAGTAAGCAGCATCATCATACTGTGTGTGTCACAGGCAATCGTCACTGAGTGGATCATCATCATCATCATCATCAACTTCTATGTCATGCTGTGAGCATCTCACAGGTATTATTCATCACCTACTGAGTGAATTATTTGCTAAAATGGTTTAGAAATAATAATTATTTATTACTTATTAAACTTTTCTGAAAGGTTTAAAGTAATAAAGTAAAGTAATATCAGATCTGAATATTTATAAAATCACGATACTTATAAAAGTCTAATCTAACACAGGACTTAATCTATTTCTGGAGACTATCTATTAATATGCGCTTTTGCAACAGTGATGACATTCCTTCAAGTCCTTAACAAGTCCATGAGAGGGAAATACATACGCAGACACACATCCACACCCACACACACACACAGGCTAGGGCATACACAGAGATCAAAACACAGCCTGCACTATGCGCTATGATTTCAGGTATGCTGACTACTGTACACAAAATAAAGTCACGCCTAGAAAGCAGCACACAATAGGTCCAGATACAACAGGGAGTCTCACAACCTGCCATGAAATTTCACATTCACGCAGTTTAACAACCAAGCAAAGTTGCTCTCCTAGGAATCTGAACGCTTGCTAAGCCTCTCTCCACCCTGCATCTTAAATAATGACCGTGTCCTCCCTCTTCATAATCACACAGGGATAAATGAGTCATTGCAGAGCAACATGATATGTTTAGATGTATGATACAACACCTATTCATCTGGGAAAGACACTGAAATTTACAATAGGGCTTTCCTTTTGTATCTGAGTGGAAATGGGTTAAACAGACTATGTACAAAACCATCATCATTATTATTATTATTATTATTATTATTATTATTATAAAAAGACAGAGCTTTATAAGGGTCAAATGATTGGCCTACAACAAACAAATAAAAAAAAACTGGTTGGGTTAAGAACAATATAACGGTCACATTATTATAATATATATTGGAATATGCTGAACTGAACCTAAAAAAAAATCATCATGAATGACTGTGATCAGAGATGACAATGGGGTTGACGACGATGTCAATATAATCTATACATAATAGTATATGCTATTTATAAGTATTTATTATGACGTTTCTATACTGTGTTACTGTGAGGAAAATATCTGAAAAGTTTGTCCAAAAAGCTATCCAAAAGGAGGATTAGCTCACCAAATCAAGACATCTGGACTAGGAGCACAGCTGTGGGATACTACGTCCAATGTGACTCAGCTCAGTAAAATACCAAAAATAGCGGTGGCCAGACTTTGTGTGGAAAACATAAGTAAGTACTCTTCAGAGGACAGCAAGAAAAACAGTGCAGCTGTGCATGAGAGAAACGCGGCACGCTATGGTTGAGCATGGGATAGGCTACAAGGTCGGGTCAACTGTTCCTTTCAGTGACTCACGATGCAGATGCAAGCCAGAGGCGACAAACCAATCTGTCTCTCTAACACACAGATAAAGAAAGAGAGAGACATATAGCATATATTATTGCCACAGAGCGACGCTATAGCAGAGGGAGAAGCGAACGACACAATGAGAAAGAAGGAAAGACGGCAAGGGTGCAATGCAAATGATCCTCCTCTCATTCTGAATGCTTCAGCAGTGTTGCCAGTGACAGGCGCACCAGCTCGAGTGTCACACATGGAGCCTTGTTCAGTCTGACCCACTAACACACACACACACACACACACCAGCCTGCCATATGAGCAGAGTGTAGCTTACTACCCTCATTTTAACTAAACAGTCCAAATTTATGCAGTATATCCCTATCGTGTCCTGATGAGCATGACGACGGAACAGCTTCTCAGCATATCACTTCCGTGGAAGATTTAATTCTCTCTTATTGCAAGACAAATTATATCAGAATGATATTTTTAAATAAAGGTTTGGTATCATCCGTGGATCGCGAGTTCGATTCCCGGGTGATGCCGTAACCTCTCGCAGCGGGAGGTCTAGAGAGAGCTGATTGGCCGAGCTCTCTCAGAGACGAGAGAGGGATGAGAGGTACTTAGTGCTCCCACATTATTCACGGCTCTACAGCCAATCAGGGGCGTCTGTGAGCTCACGCAAGCGGAAGGAGCGGATAGCGCTGTCCTCCGAGTGTGTTACGCCGCCCCCAACTGTGAGCGAGCAGTTCGAAAAGATGCGGTCGGCTGGCGTCACATGGTTCAGAGGAAACAAGTGATAGAGCACAGCCCGGCCCTCCTGGCTGAGTGGTAGTAGTAGCCTTAATGTGGAGCCCCCTAGTGACGGGGAGGAATTGGACACGACTAAATTAGGGAGAAAATGGGAGAAAAATCCTAAATAAATAAATAAATAAATAAATAAAGCTTTGGTTTAAATACATTACATTTACATTTAGGCGTTTGGCAGACGCTCTTAATCCAGAGCAATTTACAAAAGGTGCTTTGAATTTTTTGTCATTGGATGGATCCATACACTGGGTTACTAGGTTACTAACCACTATACGTACTATCAGTCAAAAAAAGTTTTTTTTTTTTTTTTGTGTGTGTGCGCGTGTGTGCGCGTGTGTGTGCGCGAGATGGGGGAGTTTGATATTAGCCCAAGAAACAGAAGAAACAGATACGTCTTTTAAAGGAATAATCTTTTTTTTAAAGAATTATTTAAAGACATAATTCAATCTTTTTCATCCTGATTTTTATCCTTCTGTGCATATTTGTGATTACCAAAACGCTAAATCATGCTGAAGATCAAAATGAGGATCAGTCAAATGTATTAAAGAAATTCTCCAGAACTTTATTATGACTAAATCGCTTGCTGGTGAATCTGCAATTTCCATTAAGACCTATTTGGACATCTGAAAAAAGAATACAAAAGCTAATTAATGTTGAATTATTTTTGCCATTATAATGGCAAATGTTGAATTATTTTTTTTCTCAGCTGCTTCCAGCAAGGGATCACCACAGCAGACCATACAAGTCTGGCACAGGTTTTTACACCGGACGCCCTTCCTCACATTTTATCAGGCGCTTGGGACCGGGCTGGGATTTGGGCACTGACTGGGAATCGAACCCAGGCCTTCCACATGGGAGGCGAAATGCTACAATTAATTTAGAGCCAAACTTAATATACTTTTCACCTGATAGTATACACTAATCTTTTAATCTCTATAATTTATTCAGGACTTCTTCAGTTCTAATTTGGATTAACAATAAAAAAAATCAAGTCTGTTTCAGCAGTACACCACTAATGGAGAGTTACATAAAATGACATGAGAACTTTTTTATCATGGTGTAACGGCTGTAGTTTTGAGTTTAGGTTAAATATTCAGATATTTTTTAATAAGTACTTTTCCCTTATGTACTTACAGAAAAAAGTCGTATTAATTACTGTCTGTGGTAACTGGATATACAGTACATTGCAAATGCAGTGGGTAGTATTACTAGTAAAACGACAGTATATGGTGCAGTGAACCTCCATTTTCATTTCATTCCATTTCAAGCAAACAAAGCCACAACTGTCCGAATTCCTCACTGCAAAGAGATGAAAAGGTTAATTTCTTACACCATAATGGCTGTGCCTTGTTAGTCCATCCATCCATCCATCTAGGAACCTCTGTAGTCCAACCAGAGGCCATGGATGACAGAGGCCATTGTATTTATTCCTATTTTATACGACCATGGTATGACCTCTGGTCAACATTCACACGCACACACTACGGGCAATTTGGAAACGGCAATTAGCCTAATCTACAGGTCTTTAGACTTTGAGAGGAAACGGAGATCATGCAAACTCCATACGCACAGACACAATGCAGGGATCGAACCCCGGACCTGGACGTTAAAGTGCTAACCACTAAGCCACCGTGCCGCCGAATTGTTAGTAAGAAGTCTGTATTTATGATATTGACGAGAAACCATATACATTTCCGTATAGCTTGTATGAGAAATGAAAAACATTTCACTTTCTATTTACGGAGTGATGATTAAAACACACCGAAATCACATCTTTTTAATGCCTAATCATTTTAAATACATAATCTAATCAGAAAGAAATGAGGGAGGGAAAGGAACAAAATGTTCCTCACACAAAAGTAGGGGGGAAAAACCAACAACAAAAAAAAAAAAACAGCCATTCGTCACCAAGAGGCTTTGCATTGCAAACCTTTATCCAGGTAACACAGAGGCTGTTGCAGTGCTCTTGTTGTGAAACGCCATGTTCTGCATCTGAACAGATTATCTGTTGCTTACGAAAAAGAAAAAAGAAAAAAGAAAAAAAAAAGATCAAAATCTCTCTCAGAAATCACTGATTGAATTCCTATCATCGTATAGTGGTAATCCTGTGTGTGGTCATGTGGTCTAATCACAGAGCTTTCTAACAGCATTGTTGCTCAAACTAGACAAACCTGCTCAAAAGGAAAACAAGTGACTAGATAGCCTATCCCTCTTAATTACAAGGATAGGATCATTAATCTGTTTAGCTGTTAGCCAAGATGGGATTGTAGGCCAGTGAGGACAGAAGCTCTTTCGGGTTATGGCATAGTTTCTATTTTGGCTGATTAGCAAGAAATCAGTTTCTTCCTCTCAGTATCTACAGGGTGATTATAAAGCGTCTCGATGACGTCTAGACCACAACATTGACCGGAAATGACTCGCCCCCCCCCCGAGATGTAATCGCAAGTGTCCTAGATAGAGGGAGAAAAGCTCATTATTATTCGGTTCGTTACATTTTGACCTTTAGGCCTAGAAAAGGAAACATGCAGAATGTGTGTGTGTGTGTGTGTGTGTGTGTGTGTGTGTGTGTGTGTGTGTGTGTGTGTGTGTGTGTGTTTGTGTGTGTTTGTGTGTGTGTATGTATATATCATACACTAACCCTAGTTTGTGGTTAATGAGGCAGATTTATGATTAAATCAATTCTTTTAACAGGTCTTTTGAGTCACTCAGAGCAACTCTGTCATAAACAGAATAACTTCAGACAATTTCATTTGTATTGTCATCTTATTTCAACAAGTATTATCTCACAACCTAAATATGTTTTATGCTATAAAAATAGCAGTTTTTATAAACAAGGGTCAATGTAAAACCATAGGAATGGATCTATCCCACTTGTTCCATATTCCATATCTAATACTGATATACTCACAGTACCAGTCTACACTGGTGCAGTGACAATATTCTAAAAAAATGCAAATAAGATTCCTCAATGGTACGCATCGAATACCTCTATGAATTCAGCCTGAAGGAAAAAAAAAGCTGTCAAATCTGTTTCTGTAGTGATTCTGCATTTTAGGACAGCATAAGCCCCAATAGCATCCATAATAAATGCTGAAGGTGAATGAATCTACTGTACGAGTATGAAAACGACGATGCCTTGAATCAAAGACAAAATTTGCAGATTCTCGCTTGATGGAATTGCGTCAATAATGCGAGTGTATGAAATGCTGAAACTATAGTCTGATGAGTCTAGTGCAGGTCTAAACTGTAGCTTGAGCAATGTACTGTACAAGGAGGAACCAGATAACCATAGATTTTGATAAAATGTATGCATCGAAATTCGCTGCCATTTTATGACTACTATCTGTTTCGTTCTTTTCAGGATTTAGGAATGCCTAGACGTGAATGTTTTATATACATTTCTGATTGTCAAAAACACCAAAACTGAGATGCTCAAACTGAGAGCGGATTGCCCCAGAGACAAATCTTGAAATGACCCTGTCTGCTCATAACAGAGTTATAGTTCCTTTTTTAAAGGGCAAAACATCAACAAAGCCATGTCCGGGTCGATGTAGACCTTATAAAAGATGTCTTCATGCTGTTCAAAGATATGTTGAGAACAATGCTCTTATTCTACACCTGGGCGAGCTGTTGCAAGCTTTAATGTCTTGCCATCTGGGAACCTCCGTAGTCCAACTAGGGGCTGTGTTGTCCAGTGGTGACCAATGTATTTATTCTTATTTTTACAACTGTGATAAGACACCTGCATTCATACACTACAGGCAATTTGGGAACACTAATTAGCCTAATCTGCATGTCTTTGGACTATTGGAGAAGTATCCAGAGGAAACCAACTAAGCACCTGAAGAACCTACATAAAACTCCACGCACACAGACCTGAGGCGGGAATCGAACCCTTACCCTTGACGTGCGAAACCTGACAGCACTGTGCCACATTAACAATTTATTAATAGCTAAACCTTGTGTGTTTACAAAGGCAACACATTTTGAGTGCATACACTTACTCACTCGTTGTCTGTATTGCTTTTTGTTGTATACATGGGGGGGGGGGGGGGGAAGCCTATCCCAGGAGACCCTGGACGTTGTGCCAAGCCATCACAGGGCTCATTCACACACTATGTGCGTCTGTCTTTGGTCTGTGGGAGGAAACTGGAGTACTTGGAGGAAACCCACCAAGCACACAGAGAACATACAGACTCAAGCGGGCACCCTGGAGCTGCGAGGCGGCAGTGCCAACCACTAATCCGCCATTAACAATTCAATTTATCAATAGTGCATATTATAATTTCAGTGCATACACTGTATCAGTGTCTGTGCAGAGTGTGGCATCAATCAAACATGAATCAAACTCGCACAGATCGGCTCATTTAAACGGACAAAATCGATTCAATCAGATGACTGATCTCTTCTTTGATGTAGACAATGTGTAGAATAGAACACCGAATTTAGCTTTGAACATTGTGTGTTTGAACTGAGCATTCTATACATTGTATCAATTAATCAAGGCTGATACTGGAACGCGCACTGAATCGATTCAGCAAATTGAATCTTAATGCTGATGCCAGCTTAAGCGCTGATTTACCAACAGACGAGGTGATTACAGCAGGAAATATAACGCAAACGCATTCTCACGCTGTTTTCACGTCCAATGCAATAATGTTATGGTTGTATAATGTGATTCAATGGAATGAAATGAAGGCCGGTATGGTGACCGGCCTCGGTTGCGCGTTCGAGGGATTTTATTTACACTACATACATACATACATACATACATACATACATACATACATACAAATATAATGTTAAATCGTTTCCATCGTGAACTAGCCAGTAGAAACGAGCAATTAAGCAAGGATTTATGGTGAACCTTCCTCTCGGTTATTCAGATGGATGATGAGAGGCTTGGAGAGGAACAGAGCAGAAGGACCTTCTCCAAGATGATGTGGATGTGATGCGCAGGAATCTCGCTTTGTTCAAGGCCACACACAAACCCTAGCCATATGTATCACTACACACACACACACACACACACACACACACAAAAAAAAAACCCGCAAGCATTTTTTTTACAGCCGTGTTATGGTAACAGTGTTAGAAATGACATGAGCGATGCCCACCTGGATTCAAGTGCCATTACTGGAGCGGCTCAGGCGGGCGCGTGCCATTGCGATGACGACGGACTACAGAGCCAACGCCGACCGAAAAGGGACCCTCTGCGGCGTCACACAGGACGGGGGTTTAAGGCAGGAAACACCGTGTAACATCCATGTTCCTGGTTTACGCTTAAATCGAGGACAACGCGAGCTGTCAAGCGGCGAGCCTTCCTCCAGGATAGCGCTCTTCAGGGAGACGCCTACGTGGGAACGGCCCCGCCCAAAGCCCCTCCCCTTTAAAACCTCAACGCGCATAAATCTGTCCCTAAAACCATACAATATAAATAAATCACCGCAACATGTTTCATTAGTTTATACCTCAGTATTCACGCGTTGGCATTCCTCGTTTATTGTAAGAAGCCTGAATAAATGTTCAGGCACTCGCGGCGTGACGTAACTAGAACTGAATATGATTGACATGTGTTTAGACCAATAGGAGAGCGCAAATCAGACCGGCGCAAATTACTGGTTCGTCCTCCATTTCCTTATTTTAGTTTTTTTTTTTTCTTTCTTTTTATTATTATTATTTTAATAGTTTTAAAAAGGGACTGCAGAGCAGTGGATTTCAACTTTACATATTTTATTTAATTCTTTTGTCGAGTATATTAATGCACACTTGCCATTTTATTAGGAACACCCATACATCTATTTCATATATCCATCCAGGAATCTCTTTAGTCCAACTAGGGACCATGGTGATAACCATTTTTACGACCGTGGTGCGACCTCCAGTCATCATTCACATGTTGGATTCTCATGGGAACGCAAATTAGCCTAATCTGCAAAGGAAACCTACCAAGCACAGGGAAAACAAGCAAACTCCATTCACAAGGACCTGTTGTGGGAATCGAGCCCATTCCCTGGAGGTGCACAGTGCTAACCACTAAGCGACCATGCCACGTGTGTGCACCTACACCTTTGGTTATTAATCATGTCAGGCACAGGTATAATACAGTGCAGTTATTTGCTCCAAATTCATCTCTACTTCATCAATTAATAGACTTAACTCTTACGTAAAAGTGCGAAAAGAGAAGGAAGAGAGACCCAGATGATCATCTCATCTGTTCTCACTATCCACTAAAGGGTCTTGGGATCTGAGATGATACAATTTCCGGGCCAGGATGTGCATGTTAGTCCTTCTCTGTAGGATGTGGTGAAGATGGAGATGGGAGATTGGCTTTTCCTGTTTTCTGCAGAGACACACTGCTGGGCTTTTTTTTTGTTTATTGAGGTGGTGGTAAGTGAACACGTGTTGAGGTTCATTGCCATGTGAACATCAAGGTGAATTTGGTACTCCTGACAATCTCCAGGGAGAAGGCATCTGTGTTCAACAGAGAGTGGTCATTCCATGCTCTTCTGAAGACATCTTTTTAGTTTTGTCCATGTTCACAGGTTTTTGCTCTGTACCCATAGGCACTTTTCTGCAGGGACGATGGTGGTGCTCAAGGGAGATGTTAAAGATCAATGATGTGTTCAATTAACCTGCTGCTGTCGTCAGTGATGTCATGTACTCCTCATAATTAAAGTAGTATTTGCTGTGGTATCCGGTACCAAGATATTTTAAGGTGTGGACTCCATGGATTGGGCTTGTCTTTCCAGTTTATTAGATTTTATAGACGATTATTGTCATCTGAGGAATTTGTAGGCCACGTCAACACCTTCTTTAAAATATTCCTTAAAACGTTTTGCAATGTGGTATGTCTCATTATCATACTGAATAAGTCTACTGCCTAGGACTTACTGTTGCCATGAAGTGGTGTACTTTAATGAACAGCTTAAATGTAACAGTAGGCAGCGACAACTTCATACTGTGAGCGTGTGACATCTGTACCAGTAGCCAGCGTCCTCACTGAATTTAACAGTAGGCAGCGTTGTCGGCAGGTACGTAAGACCGAACTCATAACTACTGAAAACTCAGACCAGATTCTACAGCAATGGAGATTATGACAGACAGAAGTAAGGGCTAACCAGTCATTAGAGCAGCATCGAGTTGACTGCACACGCCATTCACAGGTAATTGTAGTACGCAGGGGTCATGATCTGCATGTGGGAGGAGCCACTGGTCAAAATAAAATGTCTGACCAGTCTGCAAGCTGCCATGCAAGCTTTAGTTTGTCCTGAAGGTGTTTAATAGGGTTGAGGTTAGGGCTCAGTATGGGACATTCAAGATCTTCCTCTTCAATATTCACTGACCTTGCTTTTTGCACAGGGACCTTGTTTAAGCCGCCTAGCTACAGCGAAGGCAAACTGTAATGGTACAGCATATTAAGACATTCTATACAACGGTATGATTTAAAATTCGTTGCAATTTCATGTGGGGAAGAAACACATATGGGTACAAAGGTCAGGTGTTTGGCTATGTAAATCTTAATAAGCAGGTGGTTGTTAGTATTTTGTCTGCTCCCCTTGAGGGGTCACCACAACTTTTCACAGGTTTTTACATCAGATGTCTTCCTTTTTTTTAAACAGTGGTTGGAATCCAGTAGGTTGGTTAAATTACCAGCACCTGTACATGGTATTCTCCCTCATATTCCCAGTCTTTTAACGTCGATTTTCCAGACCTTAATGTCTAATGCTTCTTTCCCTGAACTTGTTCCTTATTGACTTGTTCATCTTTTTTTTTCTGGCACTTCCACACACTCTTCCCTCTTGACATGTTTCCTTTTCAGTACCACTCAGCATCTATTGTAGCTGGATTTCTGTACATTCCTGCAGGCTCCCACACATTTTATCCAGGCTTATTCGGCACTACATCTGATTACTAGGGTTTGGGCAGGTCAAAAGATTTAATAGATAGGCTAGAAGATTTATTATTATTATTATTATTATTATTATTATTATTATTATTATTATTATTATTATTAGCAGCACTAGTTTATCTCTAGCGACCTCGGGTGGGCAGAAATTTTCCCTGCCAAAGTGGGAGGATTCAATTCTCCCCGACAAGCACCGCCCTTTTCACGACTGGCATTTAAATTGACCAATAATAGCTAGGCTTTGTTTTGTTGCGATGATTGATTTTGATTCCGCCCAATAGGATTAGGGGACGGTGTTGCCTCGAACTTCCGGGAAATGGAATAAGGTTTGAGGCCTACCCACGAGAATCGCCGGACGGAAAGCCGCTTTATTCTGTGAACAGTCCACGGTAATTTTGTCTTTTAGTAATTATTAAGTAGTAATTAGGGAGTTTATTTTGTATGGTATAATTCCACAGAGTTATGAATGCTTAGTATCTGTTACGTAACAATGCTCTGTAATGAATTATAGTACTGCAAGAAACCAACGCATTCTGCAGCTAGCTTGTTAGCTAGCATTGTGCTTAGCAACCAGTCGGTTTTTTGCTTTTTGTTGCTTATTTAGCGGGAATAAGTGAGCTTGACTTAAAAGTTTTATTTTTTATCCTGTAATTGTTTAGAGGGTAATTTGTAAGTAAAAAAATAAGGTTAAATTGAGCTAACGCGGTAAAGTTTGAATAGCGAGCTCGGTGATTCCATTCATTACTGAAGCTCAGATGGCTACATGCTGAGCTTATGGCGCACTACAGAGGCTGTGTTTCATACGCTGTGTAGGGTGTAGGTAGGCATTTGGGATTCGAACATTGCTATGAGTGCTGATTAGGTTCGAGCTTAAAAGGACCCCCCCCCCCAAAAAAAAGGGGGGGGGGCTGTGTTTGGGAATTACTTTTGTTTTTAAGGCTTTATTTGACACACACTAAATTTGTTTCCTCACATATCCCAACATAACTTGGGTCAGTCATGACACAGTGCCCCTGGCGCTGATAGGGTTGGGGGTCTTTTGCTCAAGGGCCCAACAATCACAACTTGTTGGAGCAGGGACTCAAACCGCTGACCTTCTGATTATTAACTGTGTCTTAGCCCTCTGAGCTGCCCCAAGACCTTTTTTAAAAAAATTTTTAAGTTATTCGTCACTTATACATTACTGCCCAGTTAATTTTTTTTTCTTCACATATCCTGGCTTTCTCTCGCCCCCTGATTAGATGTTAAGAGCCTTGCTCAATGGCCCAACAGCGACAACCTGGCTGTGCCCCGACCTTTCTATCAGTAACTCAGTGCCTTAACACACTGCCCCATTTGCCACATTAACACAGATTGCTTCATTATCTATTAATGGGAATGATAAATGCATAAATTATAATAGAGGTATGTAATTGGAGGGTTAACTTGAATCCAGTCTTGGTTGAAAGAAGACTGATCGGTTTGATCTTGTTGCTTGTGCACTGAAGTTTTTAATGTCTTATCTCTATGTCCCAAAGCAACAATGGCAGAGAATGATGTTGACAACGAGCTGCTTGACTACGAGGAGGATGAGGAGCCGCAGGGAGCACCGGAGAGTGCAGTCGTGACGGGAAAGAAGGAGGTGAAGGGTTCCTATGTCTCCATCCACAGCTCTGGCTTTCGAGACTTCTTGCTCAAACCCGAGCTCCTTCGTGCTATTGTTGATTGTGGTTTTGAGCATCCGTCTGAAGGTCAGTTTTTGTTTGTTTTATTTAATGTTTGTTTTTTTCTTCTCGTTCTTCTTTGGTGTTTCGGCGGTTGGTATCCAGTAAATTTCATTATCACCAACTGAAGGTCTCGCACTCTAAATCTGTTTTTATCCGGCACGTCCACACACTGTCTTCTCTACATGTTCCTTTTTAGTATTGCTCTGTGCCTTTCGTTGGCATCCTGTAAGTTGCATCACCACCACCCATATAATAAGAAACACTAAATGCTTTCTTCACTAATGATTGATTTTTGTTTTCATCCAGACATCCTTATTTTGACTGACACTTGATTACAGATTGCATGCTACACTGACTAGGTTCAGATTTTAAATCCGTTCCCTGTGTCCTGCAGTGCAACACGAATGCATTCCACAAGCCATTCTGGGCATGGACATCCTCTGCCAGGCCAAGTCCGGTATGGGAAAAACAGCGGTGTTTGTGCTTGCCACACTACAGCAGATTGAGCCTGTGGATGGACAGGTGAGTGTCACTTTTTTAGGGCTTTTTTTATGTAAAAGTCATGAAGGTATGAATCTAGGTACTATTTACCATAGGCTTTACTGGACAAATACTCAAACTTTTAAGTATCCAGCCAACTTGAGGTCATGTACATTGCATGCAGAGGGAACTGCATAACATGACCTTGAGAATCAGTAGAGAGAGAGGTGATGGATTGCCTGCTTGTGCAAAACTAGGCACCTTGATAATTTACATGGACAATTCAGCCGTGGGTGTGCACACAAATTTGGTTTCAGTTTGCTAAAGCCTTAAAAAAACAAACAATACAGTTAAAAAAAAAAGGCAGAGAAATGCATTTTACATTTTGTAAAATTTTGTGAATTATTTGGGGAAATAGTTGGGGAATTTTTGAAATCCGATAATTGCAAAGGATGTTTTCTGATAGAATTTCCTTGCTGTTATTTTCATGTCAGGTTGCTGTGCTGGTCATGTGCCACACTCGAGAGCTGGCCTTCCAGATCAGCAAAGAATACGAGCGCTTCTCCAAGTACATGTCCAACGTGAAGTGCTCGGTATTCTTCGGAGGCCTACCAATCAAGAAGGATGAAGAGGTGCTAAAGAAGAGCTGCCCTCACATTGTGGTGGGCACACCGGGCCGAATCCTCGCCCTCGTCCGCAACAAGACCCTCAGCCTCAAAAACATTAAGCACTTCATCCTGGATGAGTGCGACAAGATGCTCGAACAGCTCGGTGAGTCAGCAGAAGGACGTTTTGATTGTGGTAGAACAAGCTCTGAAATATCAGCGGTTTGTAATCTTTTGGTTTATGTTTCTCAGATATGCGACGGGATGTGCAGGAAATCTTCAGACTGACCCCTCATGAGAAGCAGTGCATGATGTTCAGCGCTACACTCAGCAAAGAGATCCGGCCTGTCTGTCGCAAGTTCATGCAAGACGTGAGTGTTCAGACCCTGCTTAATTTTTGAGAAATTTTTAAGGTTGTTATGGGTATTGTTTGTCAGAGACTGTATTCTATGTTTAGAAAGTACTGACAGTATTAGGCTACATCAACTTAAACAGTTTTAATCCACATGTATGGGTGCAAGACACCCCAGGTCTACTTGAATATTTCCTGTTTGTTATTATGCAGTTATTAAAAATACACTTACTGGTGTGTTGTACTTATCACATGATGTTCTACAGTAATTTTGTAGTATGATTATCTTTTCTGTAGTTTGCAGTACATGGTCAATATTAAGGAGTTAAGTGTGTGCATGCATACTCTACCAGTCAAAAGTTTGGACCCAACTTCTAATTCCATGATCCATGGATATTGAGATATTTGTTACTTATCCTCTGTAAAGCCTTTATAACAGCTCTAATCTGTGATTTTTGAGGTTGGTAACCCTAAACGAACGTCTCCTCTGCAGCAGAGATAAGTTTTGGTCTTGCTTTCCTTAGATGGTCTTAATGAGAGCCCGTTTCATCATGGTGCTTGAAGGGTTTTGCAAATGCACTTGACAAAACTGTTCTTGCAAGAGCTGACCTTCATGGCTTAAAATAGCAACTGACTGTTGCAGCAGATAGCATACGTGTTTTATAATTTAAAAAATCCAGTTTTGTTCCAGAATATAGAAAATAAATCTCAACAGTTGACTGGTACTGCACATCTCTTTTGGAGTCGTTTGTTTGACATCATGCACCTCTGTGTGTTTGTGTGTCTGTAGCCTATGGAGGTGTTTGTGGATGACGAGACCAAGCTAACACTGCATGGCCTGCAGCAGTATTACTGCAAGTTGAAGGACAGCGAAAAAAATCGCAAACTCTTTGACCTGCTTGATGTCCTCGAGTTCAACCAGGTGCGTCTTTCTTTGGCCTTGGTTATAGTGATAATCATCTTTTTTTTTTTTTTTTTTTACACGTGTCTAAAGCCATTCGTTTTCTATAGTAACATAATAATGTCATAATAATTTTTAAAGATGTACATAACTTTCCTGCACTGAAATGTTTCTAGAAACATCTAGTCTTTATAAGCACTCAAACTAAGCTTAAAACTGGCAAAACTTTCTGAAATCTGTCTGAAAAGGATTGGGTGGTTTTATTTTTTATATATACATATATATTTTTTTTACAGGTGGTGATCTTTGTGAAGTCAGTTGCACGTTGCGTGGCTCTCTCACAGCTGCTGGTGGAGCAGAACTTCCCTGCCATTGCTATTCACAGAGGAATGGTTCAGGAGGAGAGGTGAGACTTCTTGCTATTGTGATAAGCTTTTATAGAGTTGTCAATTTCAGGTCTTCTTTCTGTTTCCAGTGTTTTGGTTTGTTTTAAAGTTGAGCTCAGAGTAATTGCTGCGTGTGCCACAGATTGTCACGGTATCAGCAATTCAAGGATTTCCAGAGGAGGATTCTGGTGGCGACTAACCTGTTTGGCAGGGGGATGGATATCGAGCGCGTCAACATCGTCTTCAACTATGACATGCCTGAAGACTCTGACACTTATCTGCACAGGGTGAATATTTACAAAGCTTTATGAATGCTGCAGTAGGATTTACTGCAACTTGAGTTCAGCAAGGAGTTTCCAATGATGGAAATGTTTTACCTTATTTATTATTATTATTATTATTATTATTATTATTATTAAATCCTTCAGGAAAACCATAGGGAGGTAATATGTTTCCTATAAATAGATGTATTACATTGTACACCAAGTTTGCTCCTTCTCTTCTTGCCAGGTGGCTCGTGCTGGTCGTTTCGGGACCAAAGGTTTGGCCGTCACCTTTGTGTCGGACGAGACCGATGCCAAGATCCTCAATGATGTCCAGGACCGCTTTGAAGTGAATGTGGCTGAACTACCTGAGGAAATCGACATCTCTTCATACAGTAAGAATTCAAACATTACCTTTGTGTATGGAGATAAAGTTTCAAAAGAAAATGTTGATGCTAATAGTGAGAGCCTGATTTGCTCAATTAGTAAAGCTGGACTGGCTTTACTCACTGGTTGTAGTTCCAGAAACAACCTTTGACTCTACTCCAGTCAAGGTTTAAGCTTCATTGAATTATGAGAGGGGGGGTCAAAACAAGTGAGCACTTGGGACATGCTTCCATGCCCAGCAGTATTCCATTAATTGAATGTTAGTAAGCGTATTCTGTTTAGTGTGCACTGTTGATTGCTTAGTGCTAATTACTTTTGTTTATGCTTTCTCTTTCTGTCTTTTTTCAGTCGAGCAGTCCAGATGAATTGCTCCTGTAATCCAGTAGTGATTGTGGTGCATTTGGCATCTTTGGAGAATGGAGGAGAAGATGCCTCTGTATTTTATTTTGATATCTATCGACAGAGACCCCCCCCCCCCCGCCCCTCCCCTTCATCTTCTTACGAATTCTGTTAAATGTATCTTAAAATGTGTTTATTTTATTGCAGTCTCGGGGGTACTTTTATAATTTCCCCTGTTCATTGTTGGTGTTTGTTGATTTGACAATTAAAACTTTTTTTTTTATACAATGGCTTTTTGTCAGGGTTGGTTGTTTATATTGCACCTCCAGTGCTAGTTGCATTTTCTTTCTGTGCCAAGAGTCAACCTCCTGTTCTGTTAAGTGAAAGTGAAGTGCCAAAACGTGCAATTTCTCAGATGTCCACTAGGTTCTAGCTCCAAAAGCGAGTCAATGCCCAACTTTATAACAAACATACATATATGGGAACAAAAAAAGTTTTCGTCTCAATAGCTAGATTTTCCATTCATGAAAACTGTACATGGGCTATGCATAATTAGTTGTCTGGTCAATTTGATTGTGAGCTGCATGTGAAACCACTATTTGTCTGTTATGCATCACTTATCCAGCTAACTGGAATCATCATAGTTTGACTTGTCACAAGAAACGTAGGATGACTTAAAACCTAGGCATGGATGACTGACTTAAATCAAATGCATTAACCTGTAAAGTAATGTTAGCCACTATAGAGTTTTAGCTAAGATGAAGCTAAGCCCACTAGCTTGTGGGCAGTAACTCCAAACAAAAAACAGATGTTTTAATTTGTAAATACAGAGCTGTAAACTATAAATAAGGAATGCAGATAAAGTGGAGTCAGAAGCAAATGAAAAAGACCTTTAATTGAGAGGCGAGAATTACTCTATTCTCTTGTGCTGCAACCTGGGATGTCTTAATCATTGCAGTTACAATCCAGGTATATGAATGAAAGTGCAATAAAACAAACATTATGAACATTAGCTGCCTAAGATTTTAAAATTGTCAACATGAGCAATACCATATAGGCAATTTATAGTAAATGAATACACGTACAAGTTATAAGACTTGTATCAGTCCTGCTTTATCAAACTAACCCTAATACTGAAACTATTAATGACACAAGTTATGTAATGTAAGTGACTGAGTGTTTCATTAACAAGTTCTAATGTGTGTAGAAAAGTTTGTTCACTTTGTTTCTGTTTACCTACACACACACACACACACTGAATATGCCGTTTCCCAGCAGACCTTCCACATAGCGGTTGTGATTAAAGATTTATCTAAGGAGACTCCAGTATCAGTGGTTTGTAGCAGTTGCTAACGTTTCTGCCACAGGAGGTTATTCAGGGCTGTAGTGATGGGAAGTTTGAATGATTTTAGTGACTCGGTTCTTTGAATCTAGTTCATCAAAATGAACGAATCTTTTTTTGAGTCATTTAGTTCATTTCGTTCTTTTGACCAGAAATCAAATAAAATGTAAAGTTTTCAATAAACAGACACCCAACACTTCAACACACACAAATTTTGTCTATAGTTCCAGTAATGAAAATATTACAATGCAGCTAAGGACATATTCTAAACAGAACGACTCACCATCATATCTTCGAGTCCGAATCTTTCGTTCTTTTGAATCCATTGCACTTCATAGCGTCTGTGGGAGTCACGTGACAAAAGATCGAACGACTCGGACTTGGAAGACTCGTTGAGAACCGTTCATAACCTACGGAGGTTTTGCGATGATTCGCGCATGCGCGTCCAGTAGAAAAAGAGCGAATCACTCTCCGAGACTACTCGTTCTGCTGAGTCACGTTAAAGACTCGTTCAAAAAAAAAAAAAAACGAATCGTTCATCACCACTAGGTATGTGGTGGCTTCCAGATTACTTTACTTCAAGAGAGAAAAAGGTGAGATTCCTTTAACATAAGTTAACATTGTTTTCCCATAACAACATGCGTTTTATTCTTTACTTAATGACTTTTTCTTTGTCACTTTGTCTCTTTTTTTTAAAATCAAATACACATGTTATTTTTTAACTTGCACTAATCATTTTGCTTTAAAAAACTATAACAATTGGGTCTGATGCAGTCAAACAAAATCTAATATTGTCTTGACTAGTTCCATTCATGCAAACATTTTACCAGCTGTTTTTTTTCATGAAGCTGTCAGATTTACATAATACTTACTTAATTAATCTAACTAAAAAATGTAAATGCAATAAAATGATGCATCATTCATCCTTGCTGACCAGCAGAACTCTCAACCAAACTTCACCCAAAAAAGGAGACTATAACGTGTGTATGTATACGCTTTCCCAGGAGTCAGGGTTGTTGTACGTGTTATAAGCTACACTTAAATATTTTCATGTTCGTGCCATTGTGTTGTGCACTGTTGTCATGATACAGTCCCATACATAGTCCTCACAACTTCATGGAAAATTAGTCAATGAACTTGTGTGTGTCTCCATAAAGCCACTTCTGCGGTGGCATGGCTGCTTCGTTTAGGTGCCCACAGTCTTGTCCGCACTTGCAGGAGTAGATGAACATGACTGCTTTGTCGAAACGCCCTCCTCCAGGGCACTGGAAAGGGACTGAGGCAGTGCGGGTGCGCCGTGGCATGCAGCACCGCCCATCGATGCACGTGCCGCAGTGGTTCAGCTGGTACGCCTGGATACTACGGCAGCCTGCGTAGGACAGGTGAACAGGTTTTCGCGACTTCTGCATGCGTGTACACCTCTTCCCTTTCTGTTGAGGATCAGGAAAGAAGAAATCATGTGTTTAATATGCTAAATGTAAACTGACGAATGTTAAATAGAGAAACCTGGACTAAAAATGACAACACAGACTGTGTATGGTCTTTTCTCTTGTGATATTTGAGCATAATGTCATCATAAAAATAATTTTAAAAAAAGTGATGGCATGTTTCATCACGGTTTTGAAACTGAAATAAGCATGTGAATTGAACTAAAATATGTGAAGGCCTATAAAAAATAGTAATTTAGGAAAATCACATCTGAAAAATGAAAGCAAATTAATTATATATGAAAGTCATGTAAAAAAAAATACAAACACCAGACCTGTGCATGAAATAATTAAGGGCAGAAAAATAAATATGCATGCAAGGTCAATGTAAAAAAAATAATAATGGTGTCTGAAATGCACAAATGTACAGTCATGTACAAACTTTAATACCCCTCCATTAATACTATGATTTGTGAAAAAAACATAATAATAGTCATCTGACCATAACACATCTTAGTATTAGGTAAATACAGCCTCAGATGAACAATAACATACAATTTTTGTTAGTTAACAAAAATGAAGCCAAAAAAGAAAAGAAACAACATGTGGGGAAATACTAAGAATCCCCTTACTGCTTGCACAAGAAGTTGTGGCCAGGTGCTGTTAATCATCAGCCCTTGATTAACTGATCATCAGCAGGTGTGCGGACCTCTATAAAAGCAGACATTGTGGGAGGCTGCTGCTATGGAGAATTCAGGTGTGAGTTAACACAATGCCAAGATGGAAAGCCATAAGCAATGGTCTTAGAGAAGCAATAATTACTGCACATCAATCTGGAACGGGGTATAAACCATTTTCAAATAACATCTGAAAGCACAAAGCACAAGACCTCTGGAACAATGTCCTATGGACAGATGAGTCCAAAGTGGAATTGTTTGGTCTTAATGCCAAGCACCATGTCTGGTGAAAACCAAATACAGCATTTCAGCAGAAACACCTCATGCCAACTGTCATGCAAGTATTCTAGAGGCAAATGTGAGGCCATCTGTCTGAAAGCTTGGTCGTAATTGGGTCATGGTTTTGGGATGGCCAGACCTCAACCCAGTTGAAATGCTGTGATAGGACCTCTAGAAAGAAATAAGTGAATGCCCAAGAACCTCAACAAGCATCTACAAGCTGTTGATTCATGAAAGGTACTTATTATGGCCCACATGGGTTTTTTTTTTTTTTTTTTTTTTTTTTGGCTTCATTTTTGTTAAATAAAAAATAACACGGTGAAAAGAATTATATTGTTCATCTGACGTTGCATTCGACCTGCCACGATCTGATGATTTTAATCACATTTTTACACAAAAACACATAGAAATAAGAGTACTAACTTTTGCAAGTCTAAGTTTAACCTGGGACTACTAAAAATGATTTTCATATGATTCGACTGTAAACGTTTAGTCTCAAGCCGTGATATCATAAAATACCTTGGGAACAGCACCCAGTTGGCTGCAGGGTCGTATGTTGCACAGACGAGTCTCCCTCTCCAGCTTGCATTGAGCGTTGTCGTTGGTTACTCGAGAGGACACACCCATTCCACAACTACTTGAACATGGAGACCATTCAGTTGTCTGGACCACACATCGCTTCTGAACAATGGCCCATGGGTCTGAGACAGAGAAGAGGGGAAGAACATCAAGCAGGATTAGGTCTGGTTCAAATCAGCAGCTGCACATATGACCAGAAATGAGATGACAGATGGTTGAGATGAACAAATATAAGCCACGATTGTGGACCATACTGGAAATCATTGTCTCACTATAGAAGAAGCAAGCCAAAGTGTGCAACCAAATGTCAGCTAGTCTCTGCTACTATTACTGAACCACAATTTATGTTATGCCTTGATGACTATTGAATTTAACATGCATACCTGTATTACAAATTTCTGACTAACATGATGATAAAATGATGAAGGATCTACCAAAAGTAATGCATTTCTTTGTATTAACTATGTCATTCAAATTGCAAAATTTGTTAAAGTAACTCCTTCTCTATACAAAGATGCTACTCAACATAGCCTCCATCACAACCGATGCATTTGCCCCATTGTTGAACCCAACAGTTGATGATCCCCCACTGCGTTACAGAACGTTTCCGGAGACGGCACCATTGATAAGAACAATGTGCACAAATGAATGAAGACGTTTAAAGAAAGGGAGACTTGCATTGAAGACAAACCACATGGTGGGAGTCCATCAACTGCGACAAAGGGTAGTTTCAGAGGATTCAACAGTTGAGTTCAACATTGGCAAAAATGGCATCTTCAGCGGGCAGAGGTAGCTTGGTGTTTAAGGTATTGGACTATGGTTCGGAGGGTCCCAGGTTCAACCACCACCAAGTTGTCACTGTTGGACGCTTGAGAAAGGCCCTTAACCCTCAACTGCTCAGATGTATGATGAGATAAAAATGTAAGTTGCTCTTAAATTCAGAAAATCTTCTTAGTGTTTAAAATAATATTTACCTAATATGAAAAAAAAATTAAGCCTTTTAAAGTTTGGACAGATTACTAAAGAAATGTAGTACATAAAGTTTGTAATGCATCTTTCTGAAACAGGTCGAAAAACAATAACTTTAATCCTAGCCTGGTATTGGACGTCCACTGATGGCTCTGGTCAGTTGGTGCTCAGTTGATGGTAGATTTCTAAAGAAGTCCTACTGAAAACCCTTTGTAAAAGAGAACAAAACTGAACAAAACCTTAGGTCACTCTTTTAAACTGTTTTTTGAGCATAATTGGTATGAGGGTTTAAGGTGTAATTGGTAAGAAGACGTAATAATACCATTCATCCTCTGGTATAATTACAGAAGGAAAAGCAGCTTTTGGTGGTTTCACAGAGTTTGGAACATTTAGTTGAGCGTTTAGACTGGGTGTGGTCCACAAAACAGAGCTCTTGTCCACCTGAAAACAGTGGTCTGAGGTTTGCTTTAAGGGAATCCGAGGTGGTCTGGCCCATGTGTGAAAGTGATCTGGTTAAAGGGCTGGGCGTTAAATAACATGAAAGTTTGAACTTGTCACTTTACTTCCTGGTTCAAGTTTTATAAAGTTGTATAATGGGAGGAAATGGAATGTTGTGGTCTTGCCATGGAAAAGGAATAACTGGTCAGTATGGGGCGTGAAGAAAGCTTTTAAATGTATAAAACCCATAAAAGCTGAACTACATATTGTACATGAGTGACCCTTCACCATCACCAAGGTGTTGACCAGTATATAAATTAAAATGATCCTGTTTTGCAAAAATTGCAGGACTGTGAGAGAAAGGTATCTTCATTCATGTGTACATTCATTTATCTTTATCCTGGTGAGTCACAGGGGATCTGGAAACACAGGGTTGTATTGGACTTTTCCCTTTCTCACACACATACACAAACTCAGTCACCCCTAGGGGCAATTTAGCATCGCCATCATTGCCACCCACTAGCATGGAAGATGGGATAAAACTTGGGAACCTTGAAGAAACCCATATGGGGATAAAATGACAAACTCCAGACAGTCAGGGCACCAGGAATTGAACCAGAAAATCTAGAGATGTAATCCTTGCTTAATCACTTAAGTGACCTACATATTTATGTATTCAGTCCAGGTTTGAAGATGATTTAGTTTGCTCGCCTAAATCAGAAATATCTATTTGGTATGAAATGATGGAAAGATTTTTCAGCATGCAGAACATCAGACAGACCAACATCTTACTTGTTAAGTGTTTATATCCCTGTTCGTCTTCCCATCCATTCCCGTTCCCCAGCACATTCTCGTTCTCATCTAGAGGACCTTTAGCCTGCTGTTTTATTTTCCATGGTGGCATCAGTGGTGTTATCGCCCCTTTGTGGCAGTCCACACTAAAACAGCATTGACCAGGCACCCTCACCAGTCGAGGGTAGGGGCAGGAGGGTGATGACAGAGGCAGATCCGTGGTACAGAGAGGCCCGCAACCCACCGCTCCATCTATACACGTACACTGGTGTTTGCAGCCCACATGGAAGCTCTCACCGTTCTGGTACATACGCCCGTTGTACTCACAGCTGCGGCCTTCCAGTTTGGCTGAACAGAAATATCAACAAACAATATGGAATCATGACTACTGATTTGGTCAGTTCTGATTGTTGAATTATTTTCCGTAACTATATAGTGGACAGTAATGCCGGCTACAAGCTTTATATTAATATTTTACATTAATTGTTGAATAAATTATCATTCCCATTGTAACGACATACACAATTCGTTGTCTCCAGTTGCTTGGCTTTTTGTAATATGACAAGCTGTACATTTTTTGTCTTATTAACTTCAAGAAAGAGGCTGCTGTGAGACCAGATGGTTATTGCTATTGTATAAGAGCTAAATAGAGTCAATGCATTTTGCAGACAACAGCTTTAAACATAACCAACAAATAAGTATGACATAATGTTCTTTAATCTATAAGAGTACAATAATTGGCAAATGTCTGCGGTATAAGCTGAATAAAAGCATTAATTGATTAATTATTTAACTCAACTGTAATTCCACTAATTTGCATCACCAGGGAACTTTCTGTTAGCACTATAGAGTGAAAACTGAACATTTAAATAGAAACTTCCTGTTCACTCCGTCTGCTTATGCAAAGGCAACAATCCTCTCAAAATAACAGTATGTCTTCCAGATGGCCAACTCTTTCAAGCTTGTGACACATACAAGGATACATATTTGTTTCTGATGATGTTGGCGTAACTAATTAAGCTTTTTGTCTAACAAGCGATTTTATATCCTGAAATGTAACAAATGTCTGAAATTAATCTTTCCACCAAGCTTCAAATGACAGGATTTGCCTCGTTCGTTCTCCCAACAACAAACAAACATGACAGCAGTGTTAGTCACAGTCACTTCACCACAACTGGCACGACAAAAAAACAAGCCCAAAACAAGGGTCGGGGTGAGTAAAAGGTCAAATGTCATGGAAAAGCTGGGTGAGGGTGACAAGAGGTGGAGAGAGAGAGATATATAATATCCGTTCTGAGATCAAAAGGTGCCTATTCATAGCATAGACTGGCATCACCAACTTGTCCAGAATGCAGTTCCATTTCCGTCCACCTCTGGTGGGACTCGATAAAAAAAGATCATCATCAGCGTCCAAATATCTTAAGAGTCCATCTAGGCTCTGTTGCTGTGCTTCTTTTTCATTTGGAAACTATTTCTTCAACTAGCAGGAAATCAGGACTGCAAGATTACCATGACGGTAATGAAAGATACGCAGTTTTGTTGCTGTGTCTATTTGCGATAGGCCAGGGGTACGCCGGTAAAAATAACCACAGCAGTAATTTGTCCCAGTTTACCCTGTACAAAACACGCCTGACCAAAGCACATAAAAATATTCCAGCTCTAAAAAAAGCTTCCGAGCATCACACTTCTCAGTTACTACAACAGACCTGTACGTGTAACTTTTCACTCACCTCGACATATTCCTGTTCCCAGCATCACATCATTACCATAGTTACATTCCAAACCCTTATGGTGGTCACAGGGTTTGTGAGTATTGCAGTCCTGGTTGAGTTGCGCAGCACAGACTTTACAGCACCCGCAACCATCAGACACCAGACTGACGCCAGCGGGGCACATCGGGGGCACGGCGGGGCATTCACACACAGCTGGGCAGCTGGCATCAACCTGGGGGATGGGATCAGATCATTGATGAAATGTGGATAAATAAAAGATAGATAGTAGATAAAAGTGATAGTGTAAAATTATTGAATGCCAAAGGAAAACCGTAATTACGTAAATAAATATTAAAACCTTTGGAAAAATCTAGATTCTTGTGGCTTCATCTACAGTCAAGATCTTTCATAGTCCACAGCTTTCAACGAGATGCATGCATGGTTGGAGAAAAAAACGATTAAAGGACTAGACTGGAAACTTCATATAGCTCAGCTGCTTTTAACTATTATCAACAATCATAATCAGTTGCACTTAATTGTGTATGATTGCACAGGTTTGGGTTTGCTCTTTCTTTGTGCATGCGAAATGAAGACAAACAAAAACATTTGTGAAAAAAAAAGGGAAAAAAAAGTTAAGCATAACGGACTTACCATGCAAGTTAATGTTAATGTTAAAAGAGCTTCATAGATCAATTTCTTCATTTCTTCTGCAGATTTAAGTGAACACTGACAGCAATGATCCAAATATGAAATGTTGTCCCAGAAGTGTATAAATAGTCAAAGAATGCAAGACAAAACCAAAAACCAAAACAAATCAAACAGAAGCGTCCTGGTAATCCTTTACATTAGTCTGTGTAAATCTCGGATCAGTCGTGTGCTCGAGCTCAGACTATTTATGCCAACCTTGCGTGGCTCGCTCAAGCTCCGCCCACCTCCATATATCCGGCCAATTATGTTCGGGCTTCAGGCCAGTGCATTCCAGAGGGGTGGGGTGTGACTCTGTGCAGTGGTAAGGGGCGTGGCCAGGCATGAATACCTTCATTCATAAAATCATAATTAGTCTGGGCTTTGAGCAGCCCATGCAGAGCTGTGTTTATTTTTCTGGTCTGTATTAAAATCTTACCAAGAGCCTTTTCTGGTGCATTCCTACAGAGTATTCACGTCACTGAACCTAACATAAATATACTCTGCTATCTGTGTTTTTTTTTTGCTGAGATTTTAGGATATATAAATGTGCAAAAGAGAGAGAGAGAGAGAGAGAGAGAGAGCATGGGGTAGGTGCTACATCAAAGCAGGTGCTACATGACTGAGCTCTGCTTGTTGTTTTAAAAGCAGTGTGAGCTCCACCCTGGCACTGCCAGCACCATACACAGTATTATGTGAGACAAAAAAACATTCCAAGCGCATAGCTGTAGACCTTTAGGGTTTTGACTCTAAAAAGCCAGTGGATCAGGGATGGTGAATGTTACTGAGAGGAGAGGAAATGAAGGTCCTAAACGGATATGAAAGAGGTTAGAGGAGTTAAAAAACGTCTGTCCTTTTATTCATCTGTTGTTACCATGGTGATGCTTCTTAAGTTTTTCCCTCCATGGCCAATTCTTTTTTTTTTTTTTCCATTCATGATAGACATTTTCTTATTTTGAGTTTGAGAGATCAATAGACGAACTTGAGACGATGGATCATTTCTTGATCTTTAACAGCTGGATCTGTTAAACAACTTAGAACATGGCACCTTTGGTGGCAGACCACCCAGTTTTGAGGTGAACAAAAGTATACGAATACAGGACAGTCTTTTTTGTTATGCTTTTCCAGGCTTGTACCACAGCTTTTTTTCAACTGGTGTTTATTTTGAAGGTTTCTCCCTTCAGTCTCTTCTTCATTCTCAGCTAAATTGAGGTCTGGTGACTGACTTGGCCAGTCTAAACCTACCACTTTCCCTGATGAAGTCCTTTAATGTGTTGGCAGTGTTTGTTGTGTCCTAGTCTTGCTACATGATGATTGGATTGTATGCATTCCTATGTACATTGGGGGACAAAATGTTTCTTTTGGTTTCTGAATTCATTATGCTACTACCATTCTGCATTACATCATTGGTAAGGATTAGCCACCCCCTTCCAAAAGCAAGAAGATTGCCATCATATTACCTCCACTGTATTTTCCACTATTTTACCTCCACTATACCTCACTATCATGAGCAGATGCTTCCTTCCTCTACACTATTGCATTTTCATTGATTAACATTGGAAAATCTTAGTTTCTGAACTTTCATTGTTAATCTCTGTTTTCCATTTTGGAAATTCCAATATGACTTCCTGATTCTTACTGCCTCTTGCCCCTTTAACATGATCTTAAAGTCTTTGAAAAGTGTATTGAGATTCTGTACCTTTAACCCTGCAATGGTGGAGGTTGTTGTTTGGTTGTGGCTTGGGTAATATCTTAACAGTCCTCACAATGTTTCTTTCATCAATTGATGTTGCTTTCCTTGCCTCACCTGTTTGGTACACCAATGGTCTCTTTTATCTTGCTGGCATTTCAAAATTAATGTGTCCAATTATTGTTCAGTGGCTCTGGTCTCAACAACCAATGTGGTCGTCTATGAAACCCAGGGCTCCAACCGAGAGTAGACTCTCAGAGCTGAAAATTGCTTAAATAATCGTTAATTAACCGTCCAAAATAATTAACCGTCCAAAGTTGTACTGAATGGAAGAAATGTCAAGAGATTTTCCCACAACTGGTGTTGTACTTAGAGGGAAGTGTCAGATGCTAGTGCAGAACAATGCAACATTCTTCTGACTGATAAGCTTGGTTATATGATAAAACATTTCTATACTTATAGTTGTAGTGCCCTGTAGGGTAATGATGCTCCCTAACATAGGGCATGAAGGCTCACTGAATGTGGTTGAACTTTATTACATCAATCAATATCTTTTCATATTTTCATATTGGCACTTTCTTTTCCTTCAGTTATAAAGACACTGCTACCAAACTCAGCTATATCAATCATCTATACCACGTATCCTGTGTATGCCTTTGGGAAACCTTTCGGCCCAGGGAACTTTGGGTACACCTTGAAAATGGTGGCAACACATTGCAGGGCACAAACACGCACAATCACACCACCATATGCAATTTGGAAATGCCAGTCAACCTACACCACATGTCTTTGGACTGTATGAGGAAACCAGAGAACACAGTGTTAACTAGAAGCCACCGTTTCGCCCCAAACTCACCTGAGATGTTCTATGATCATGTGCATGTGTACAACCTGCCTCGACCACAAGATGGCAGAAAAAACTACATGATTAGAGATTGACTGACAAGCACCAAAACTCTTCTGCCAAAACTGATCCTTAAACTGTTTTTATTCAACCATTTCTCACTGGTTATGGTCCAAACCCAGCACTGCTCCATAAGCTGAATTCCTGCAACAGACAGGGTTAAGGGCCATGCTCAAGGAGTAAACAGTGGCAACATAAAATCAATCACTTAATTAATTAATTAATTAATAAGACATTAATTCTACAAGTAAAGTCTAATGCAGCAAGATGCATGTAAGCAAGCAGACTGATAAAAGACATTAATTCTACAAGTAAAGTCTAATGCAGCAAGATGCATGTAAGCAAGCAGACTGATGAAAGATATAAATGTAATTAAAATAAAATAAAATAAATGTAATTTGACTGAACGATACCAACTGTATCCATCGTGTACTTTGGTATTTAACACTAAGTGAAGATTTTACACCATGGCCCATATCAGAAGACCACTTTCGCTCATAAGCCAGTATTGCAACGAGACAAGGGAAATGATCAGCAAAAATAAATAAATTCTTATTTGCAATTAACAATATAAACCAACAATTGTAAGTTACAGATAATTCACAAATACAGTTTTCTTTGATTTGGGAAATGTTGAAATAAAATTAACTTTAACCTAATTTACTCTTAAATGTTTTTTTTCTCTTTACAAACCGCTTGTTTATGGCTGAGCTCAACCTTTGATTGACATTGTTTCTCTATTTAAACAATAAATAATACCAGAGTATACACTGTATAAAGAAATTTGACTTGAAATCAACCCCTTTAACTTAGCTTAATAAAATAAACAGCAACAATACAATACAGATAAATTAACCAAAACAATACAGTATCAAAACCCTTCAATTTAAATGTCCATGAGATGAATGAGGTTCATGAAACAGTTCTTCAAAAGCAAAAAAATTATCCTGTCTTCTGTAACACTGTCCACAGAAACATACAAAATGGTCCTACCACTTTGGTGATTAATAAAGATTCTTCCAGTTTAGAAATGGTCTGGCTCGCCAGTTCCTGCCAACATTGTGCTCTTTTCAGATGGCAGAAACAACACGTGTTAAGCAGTCCAGGACCTTCTTGTCTAAGTCCAAAGGAGAATTCAGGCAAAGGACTCAACAAAGTAGAAAGGAGAGAACAAAACCGAACCTTGCAAAGACAAGGCAAAAGCACGATTAATCAAAAACGTTTTGAAACAAAAACTGCAGGAATTTTCCCCTATGCTTGATCTTGGCACTCTACACCATCCTGTTTCAGTTCTGAGTCTCAACCATTTTGTTTTTATTGAAGATAATTTGGTTGTATAGCAAAATGGACACCATGACACCAATGCTGCCAAATGCCATGACAAGCAGCCAGCCTGGATACTTCTGAGAAGTCACATGATATACTGTACCAGAGTTGGCTTGTATTCCAGACTATTGTCATTATAAAACCACAAGACATAACAGATAGTAGTACCTCTTTGCTGACTAAGCTCCTTTTTTCAGTTGAATTTGTTGTTGTTTTCACCTTTAATTTGGAACGTTGTTTTTGAAATTGAACATGAAATACCAGAGAGAATTTGTGGAGTTTTACTAACTGACATAAATATGACCTAAACTAGCAGGAGACAAAACAGAATGCAATAAACGCAGAAATGTTGCTACTGTCATATGTAACATATGCCTAATAATTTATCTTTTTAATTATGTAGTCAATGTGTGCAAAGTACATTGTGATATTAAATGGGATAATATAAATATAAATAATCCCAAATTATAAAATTTGTAAAATCTCTTGAGGTGTCAATCAAATCACTACAATACTACAATAAATAATTTTTAAAAAATCTATATTTTATTTTGCTTCACTATTTACAGCTTTTAATATTTTGCAACAACAGATTATCTTTTTGCAGTAGATAGTTTGACAGAATAATGAAATAATACAGACATACTTAATTATAATACCTAATACTTAATAATTTAACCAGTCTAATAACAGTAGTCTAATATGGAAAACGTGATGCAGATTGTGTATTGTGCAGATGTATTATTACGGTTGTATTCTAGGCTGGTGAGGTGTCAGGTGTCAAAGTTTTGCTGTTCCAGAGATTTTCTTTTCTTTCACATCAACTGATATTATTGCTGTTACTGTTATTTTCAGTAAATAGTTTTTCTTTCAGTTTGTAATAATATCCTTCTTTCTTCATGAGTTCCTGGTGACTGCCTTCCTCAACAATCTTCCCCTTGTCAATCACAATAATCTGATCCGCCTTCTCAATTGTCTTCAGCCTGTGTGCAATCACCAGTAAGGTCTGGCCGGGGCAGTTAGCCAGGGCTTGTTGGACCTGAGTAAACATTTTAAAGTTTATTATTGCAGAGTTATTCTGGATGCATTCTCTGTTTATGTGTGTAAAAGTGTGCATATGTACCGCTTGTTCACTCTCGGGGTCCAGAAAGCTTGTGATCTCATCCAGTAATATAACCTGTGGCTGTCTGATTAGAGCTCTGGCAATGGCAATGCGCTGCTTCTGACTGCTGCTGAGAAGACTGCCTCGTTCTCCTACATCTGAGAAACAAAGTTTCAAAATCATATTTTAACATATCAATTTCCATGTACATCCCAGTACACTTAGGGCATGAGGTGGGGTACACCCTGGACAGGGTGTCAATCCATTGAAGGGCACGTTAGGGATGGCAAGTAGCTTTACCTGCATGTCTTTGGATTTTGAGAGGAAACCAGAGTACCTGGTGGAAATCCACTGAGCATGAGGAGAACATGCAAACTCCATGTACACAGACCGGAGGTGGGAATGAAACCCGGACCCTGGAGGTGCGTGGCAACAGAGCTAACCACTAACCCACCATGTCACCCATGACATTTCAAAATCTTGCAACTGTAAAGCTATTTGTTAAAGTTCATTGATAAGTTAATGCAATGATTTTAAGAGACCCTGCAATGAAGATTTGACTACCAGCAAAGACAAAGATGGTAAAAAATGTTCTATTCATATTCCACTTATATTACATAACATTTTGAGCAATATACAGTATTAATATGCTATCTGGTGTACTGTTAAAACTGTAAATTTAAACACTTTTCAGGAGTATCTTACCTGTGTCATAACCTTTCTGTAACTGGCAGATGAATTCATGTGCGTTGGCTTTGCGTGCTGCCTCCTCAATCCTCTTGAGTGAACAGCCCGGCAGTCCGTAAGCAATATTCTCCCGTACGGTACCGGAGAAGAGAACAGGCTCCTGTCCCACTGCAACAAGCTACCAAAGATAATAATTATCAAAGCAGGGTTTGTGATTTACACAGAGTGTGAATCTTATTTTAAAAGTCTGGCATTACCTTGCTGTGAAGGTATTTGTGCTGGTAGTCCTGCAGAGGCCGTCCGTCGAGGAGAATCTGTCCATGCTGAGGCTGGTAAAACCTCTGCAGCAGACTGACACAAGTGGTTTTCCCACCACCGGAAATCCCCACCAGGGCAGTCATTTTACCGGGTTTCAGCTCCAAACTGAAGTTCTGAATCATGCACATTTACAGTAGAAGGTTATAAATTTATATAATATACAGGCATGTGTAAAAGTTAGTGCATCTACTACGACTCAGCCGGGAGGGCAGAAGACTATCGCGTGTTTCCTTCGAACCACGTGACGCCAGCCGACCGCATCTTTACGAACTGCTCACTCACGCCCCGTTGGGAGTGGCGTTACACACTCAGAGTCAGCGCTATCCGCTCCTTTCGCTTACGTGAGCTCACAGACGCGCCTGATTGGCTGTAGGGCCGTGATTAATGTGGGAGCACTAAGGACCTCTCATCCCTCCCCTCTGAGAGAGCTCGGCCAATCAGATCTCTCTAGACCTCCAGCCGCAAGAGGTTACAGCAACACCCGGGAATCGAGCTCGCTATCTCCGGATGATAGGGCGAGCACTTTACCACTGCGCCACTCGGGGGCCCAATAAATGCCCATTTCTAACTAGAGTCACTCTAGCTACCACACATCCTACACAGATTTGTTAAATAATATTTCCTGCAACAAACAAAATATTCATCCAGAGTTATTCAAACTTCTTATAGCTATCAAATTGTAATAAGCACCTCCAGCACATTGAGGTCAGGACGTGTTGGATAAGAGAAGATGATGTTCTGGAGGCTGATGTGTCCCTTCAGTTCCTCTGGCACCAGCGGTCCATCGCTCCTCACTTCAGGCTTGCGGTCCAGGTACTCAAACACCTTTCCAGCAGCACCCACAGAGTTCAGCATGTCTCCAAATATGTAAATCAACGTCTGAAAGGGACAAGATATATTGTATTTGTAGAGGTCTTTATCTATAAAGGTTTAGGTCACTATTTTTAATCCCTTATGTTTCAAATGTAATCATACCCTAATGTTTTGTGCAAGATTTGTCTGGTAAAGAATGAATGAGACAAGATTTCCCATGGTCATCTGTCCATATGTCACGAAGAGCCGACCATAGTATAACATAGCCACAGTCACTCCCAACTCTGTGAGCTGCAAATAAAACAATGAAGAATAATTTGGATTCTACAAATTCTCCATGAAATGTGAAATTTTAGCTTTGAAGATAAACGGAATGAAGAAAAAATGTCTGTCCTTCAAATCATACTCACCCTTCTTAAGAGGAGGTACAATGCTCTGACTGAGTCCCGCTGAGTCTTTATTTTATGTGTTTCCATCAGCCGCTCACCATAGCGACACTTCTCACTCTGCTTTGCGTTAAAGCTCTTTACCGTTCTGATGCCTGACACAGCCTCTCCTGCAGCATCATTTGCTCTTGCTATGGAGTCCTGCACCTTCTTTGAAAGTCTCTATAGGAGGATAGAAATAATGCACATTATAATGATTTAACCAATTTATTGTGATGATTTTTACCTGCTACAAACTGTGCACACAAGCTTTCAAACCTAGAGGCAATTAAGAGCAGCCAATTAACCTACTGCATGCTTTTAAGGGGTGGGACAAATTCAGAGAACTGGAGAACACAGAGAACAAACAAAGCTTAACACTGACAGTAACCTGAGCTCAGGAACAATTCAAGGACCTGGAGCTTTCAGATGGAAAGACCTCTGCCTGTTCATGTGTTGGACCTTAAGAACGGTACATACAAATGTTATGGGATGTTTATAGGAATGTTTTTACTTGAAAGCCAAAAATCATTTTAAAATAGAGTCTCTGCTATGTTTATTTTGAGAGAATTCACGCAGTGACATGTATCACACTGGTGTACATTAAATATGTAAATAGAGCACACCAATCAAAAGATGGATCCACAGAAGGAAAAAAAAAATCTTAAAATATTTGGTCAGGAACCTGGTAATGTGTGTCATAGATGTTCTGTAGTAGTCCAGTCAAAGGCGTCTCCAAAAGCATCAATACAGTAAGCTTCCAGGAGAGACTAAACATCAGGTACAGCATGCCAAGTGTCTTTATCAGGGTTCGCAGAAGTACGTTCACATTTAGGGCTACAGCTTCACCCATGAGATTAGTGTCTGAAGACAGTCTGCTTGTGATGTCACCTGTAGCTCAATAACACAAAAGTGTTACAGTCCAAGTAGCATAAGCAGATGAATATACTCAACTCAATGAGAAGGTTTATTCATTAGTATATTAGCTTTAAGGAACTTTTGTTTATGATGATGAGCTCAAAATGCATTAAAAACTACCTGTCTTTGTAGTCTCAAAGAAGCCAATCTCCTGCTTAAGCAAGCAGCTGAACAGTTGATGCTTCACTCTACACACAAAGCTGCCGATAGCACACGTGAAAAGGCCTCCTCGGCATCCTGCGCTTAAAGAACTAAAAATAAAAGATATAAAACTATATTAATAAAATAATGTTACTCAATTAATGACTGTATAGAATGTAACACTGTTAACACATGTCCTCTTTTTACAGTGTGCTTATGTATGTGTTATTTAGGCTGGTGGCATGGTGTCTTAGTGCTTAGCACTGGCACCTTGCAACTTCAGGGTCCGGGATCACTTCCCGTCTGAGGTCTGTGTGCCTGGAGTTTACATGCTTTCATGTTCTATCCATGCTTGGTGGGTTTCCTCCGGGTGTTCTGGTTTCCCTCCACAGTCCAAAGACATGCAGATTAGACTAATTGCCCATAGTGTGTGAATGAGTGTTTGAGTGTGTTTGCCCTCTAATGGATTGAAGTCTCCTGGGATAGGCTCCATGCCCCCTGTCACCATGTCTACAGGATAAAGTGGTATAGATGATGAGATGAGAGTGTTATTTAGGCTACTGACCTTCCAAAAGAGAATAATGTCATTAATATGATTGCTGAAAGAAATTCATCCCAGCTGTATTTAGTCTGCAGGATATCGATCAGCTTTCCTGTGTACAGTGGGATAAACATCTCACCTGAAAACACAAGAGCATCTCACCTGAGCACCTGCTTCATTCAGACCTCATTCATTATTTCTACATCATTTATTTATGACTTACAGAGGACAGCTAGGGCTAGAAAGCCAGATGCCCCGATTAAATAAAGGTAGTCAGGTTTGTAGAGGCGGATGACCCTCATGAAGAGCACTCGAGCTTTCTGCTTGTTCTCTTTGCTGCTGCTTTCCCCGTTAGACTCTGGTAAGAGCGTCTCCCAAAACAGGCATCCCAGAGCGGCTGCCACACTGCCGAGCAGCCACAGAGAGAACTTCTCCAGCGGCCAGCTCCCAAACAGAGTCAAGCGACCGGTCTCATACACGGGACAGATAAAGCAGTGGGCCAGAATCCACCGCTTCATCATCTTCATCATCACCGGCCCTGTCACATCACTCCAGTGGAGCAGAGAGCAGAGCAATGAGCATCGCAGCACAGCCTCGGTCCACTGCCAGAGCAGCTCAGCTCCACCGGCCCAGCTCCTCACTTCACCTCTCAGGTGTGTGCCTGCCAGGTCCAGCACACACACCAGCACCAAGTCCGTGAGCACGGCAAGAGCAGCCACCAGACGCTTATCCATATCGTAGCCTGTGAACAAACTGCT
>JAAGKR010003480.1:0-73998 GCA_011419295.1 Clarias macrocephalus
CTTATCTGAAAAAAACGAAATAGGTGGGATTTAGGCAACTTAAATTTTCTCGAAAGTTCCTCAAAAGACATGAAAGAACCTTGGCTATAAAGGTCCTTAATTTTCGTTAGCCCTTTGTCAGACCATGTGCGAAAAGTCAAGTCAGTGCAAGAGGGTACGAATAGGAAATTGTTTACAATAGGGGAGAGGTCTGAGGCCCTATGAAGACCCAGGCTTTTCCTAGTTTGAGTCCAGATTCTAAGAGTGTTAGACACCACTGGGTTTGAGGTAAAATTGGAGAAGGCCAACGGGAGTTGGGCGCAAACCAGGGAAGAAAGAGAAAACTTAGAGGATGCAAGTTCCATGTCCACCCATACTGGGCGCCCCTCTGTTGTATTGTTGACCCAGTATAGAAGTTTTTGAGCGTTACAAGACCAGTAATAGTGTAAAAAATTAGGCAGTGCCAAGCCACCGCGATCTTTTGGGAGCTGTTCGCCGATACATTTCTGTCACAGATTACTCTTGAAACTCTTCCCCACCCCTCCCACCCTGCCAGCAGTCTGTTCTTCACTTCTCTACCACACTTCACATTTACACACGTCCTTCACCTTGCTCTTACTGATCTTCATGATCTCTTCCCTCCAGTGCATGTCTCCACCTCATTAGACTCATCTCAACCTGCTCCCTACTCTCGCTGCGGATCACAATATCCACTACATAGTCCATGGGATCTCTTGTCTAAGCTCATTGTTTAACCAGTCCCTCACCCATGCAACCATAATGGGGCTCAGGGCCGATCCCTGATGTAGTCACACCACCACCTTAAACCAGTCGGTCGTACCTACGGCGTACCTCACCCCTGTAGCCCTGTCCTTGTTCATACAGTACCTTGCACCTCCTCATGCAATACCACAATCTCTGGACACCCTGTCATACCCTTTGTCTAGATCTACAAACACACAATTGCAACTCTTTCTGTCCTTTTCTATACCTCTCCATCAGCATTCTCAAAGCAAGCATGGCATCAGTGGTGCTCTTTCTTGGCATGAAGCTGTACTGCTGCTTATAAATGGTCATTTCTCTTCTCAACCTAGCTTCCACGTCTCTTTCCCATAACTTTATGCTGTGGCTCATCAGCTTGATGCATCTGTAGTTGCTAGAGCTGTGCACATCTCCCTTGTTCATAAAAATTGGAACAGAAAAAAAAAATCTGTGATAATCAACTGACAAATGCGAAATATTCGACGTAAACAAATAAGTAGTCATAGTATGCAATGAATGCAAAATAAAGTAGTTAACAAAATTAAGTTATTATATAATAATGAAGAAATTATTATAAAACATATCTGGTTAATTAAAAAATTTTTTTTTAATTGGAACGCATCACAAACACTCAAACTAAAATATCTTGTAAAACCATAGCTTTACTCATGAAAAATACTTACAATGTGAAATATTACAGAAAAGTTATATATAATGTCTAAAATAATTTAAAATATTTAATTATACACTGCTCGCCCCCCCTCCAAAAAAGGGACACACCCTGTTATACTGCCTTTAACTTTTGCACTCAGCATGGCATCGATTCGATATTCGTATGCAATGTTGCAACATTTATTTCTCATCCGCCTCTCTCAAGAAGAAAATCTTCCTGAATCACCCATCACTCTGGAACAGGGTAAATCCAGTCTCATCAGACCACATGACCTTATTCTAATGCTGCACAGTCCAGTCTTTGTGCTTCCTTTTTTTACTGAAGCTTTTTTACTTATTATTCTTAACGATAAGTGGTTTTCTTAAGGCTACACAGCTGTTTAGTCCCAGTCCCGCCTTTGATTTCACTAAATGTCTAAGTCATCTCCCATCATGATCGTTCATTTTCTTTTTTTTTCTTTTTTCAATAATGGGTCACGGCTATCCTTCCAGGTTTTAATAATGCGTTTTACAGTTCTTAACCCAATTTTTTTTTGTTTTGTTTTCTTTGCTTGATGCAGTTCAATAATTTGACCTTTCTGAAACAGAGCAACATCTTCGCCAGGACTACAGGATATGTCTTTTGACACTGTTGTGTAAGAAATTACAAGCTCCTCACTGCATCAGTTAGGGTTAAATAACTTGTTACAACTGAACCAAATTAATTACTGCAATAATTATCCAGTGGAAGACTCTCTGCCTGGAGAGTGTATTTATATACTGTACTAAGTACTGTATATTCTGCACACGCACACACAATAACGTGACAGAAGATTTTCTCCAAATGTTTATTAAACAGTTTAAATTGAAACATTTGAACAACATTTTCAAAAAAAAAAAAAAAAAAACGTTCGTGCCTCAAAAGCAGGACACTGATAATAAGTGTACAAAACATGCAAAAGAAAATTTCTTCTGTACACAGCTTCGTCTCAGACAGGAAAATCATCACACATGGTCCGGTCCGGTTCAAGTAGCACTAAAAAAGCATTATACACAGCGTGGATGAGAAAGAGTCTTATAGAGTTTTATATTTCTTAAAATAAAACATCTTGCATTATTAACATTGACCTGAGGACAGTCCGGGTTCAAGATGCTGTCGGCGTCTTCCAGTCTCCGAGGACATCCAGTGCATTAAAGAATAATAACTTAACATTTTCTCTGATTCACACGTCACCTTTCCTCATCACTCTGCACACTCTGACTCTGCGGTGAGTGTGGTGTTGCTCCAAAATAGCCAACTTCCCCTTTCATCTTTCACTTCGCTGTGTTATTCGGGGCACAGCTCACACCCAGGTTCACAAGATCACTTACTGTGACGCGGCTCGCTCTGGTTCACCCACTGCTTCCTTCCAGGCACGACTGGCACATTTACACCATTTACACGTTCGAACCCGGTGACGCCGTATTTCAGTGCTGTTTCCATCATACTGCTTTGTACAAGTTTAGAATCTTTAGGAAAAGTACAAAATAATTTTTTTAATAATAATAAAAAAAAAGAAAAAAAAACATGGAGCCATCATATGCTGTTCTGTATAGAAGAGAAGATGTGTTAAAATGTCATGTTTCAAAACAGTGATGATGCAACAAGCCTTTCCTCCTGTCGTTTCAGGATGGTTTCCATCGTCATGACATCATCTGGTCGCTCTTGTGATCGTTTTCTGAAATTTTGCGTTAAATCTGCAGATCTGTGCTCTTTCTGAGCGTCTGAATGACGTCATCTCTGCGTCATTTCCTTACTTTAATTTTGCTTATGGTTATGTCGGCAATGACATCATCTTGTTGTTCTTCTTCTGGGATGAATTTTGGGATGAAACGTGCAAAGCGTCACTGTGCGACTGTGATTTAATGGCATCATCCCGTCACGTTTTTTCGGCATTTGACGGAAACGTGATAATTTTCCAACGATGGCTTTAAACGTAGAAAAGGTCTCTCTGTGACCGTATGTGTAATTAATGACATCATCTCGTTGCTCTTCTTTTTCAGCATTTGTTTTCTAAATTTGTGCTCCAATTGTGCGCATCGTCACTCTTACATGATGACGTCATCTCGTCGCTTTTCGTGACCACTTTCTCTAGTACAAGTTCTCTCTCGCTCTCTCCGGCCTGGTTTTGTTCTCCTCCTCGTCTCGTCTCTGTTGAATCATGCTGCTGTGCTTCATCTTCACTCTGCGTCTGAACAGAAGCGCAGCAGACTTTCCTCGGCCAGCTGAGACAGGTATTTCTGCAGACACAATGACAAGAACAAAATTAGAAAAAAAAAAAAAGAAACCACTGATTTGTAAACGCAGTACTGTTTTACAGGCGTGATCACGTGACCACGCCCTAGATGGTGGTATTACGCTGAACGTATCTGTTGCTCCGCCCACTTTTTCATCACTACTCATCAGCAACTTCTAACAATAGTTCTACAAAATAATTTGCGTTGTTCTTTAATTTTAAAGACATGTCATAACTGGAAAAGTGCCATATGATGTTATAAAAAGATTCAAAACATTTATATACTTCTATTTTCTATATAAATAAAAGAAAGCTTTTGTCTGTACGTTGGTCAGAACTCGCTTTTTCAGTGATATCTTTACGTTTCATACATTGGAGGACCTGGAACCAGCCTCAGAAAAAATTCTGTCTGTATGTCTGTATGTCTGTCCAGCCAGATTGTGTCACAGCATCACGCAAAACTGTCAGAGCAGAATTTAATGAAACTTTTGCAGTACTCGGATCTCTGCCTGAAGTTTAATCTGCACCATAAATTAAATCTAAATGTTGAGTAAAAGTGATGTTATGAACAGTTATGTGTGGGATTTAATAATCTACTGTAAAATCAGCTACTAATGCGCTACTGTCTCAATGTAAACAAACACCTGCACCAATAGATATTAATTAGAAAAGATAAAGTGAATATTTTTACTGGGATTAGTTCATATTTTCACTTTGGCTGAAATAACAGCGCTGACGTGGTATAAGTGAATTTTAACACGCTGGAGTCGTTTTAAGACAAAACTTCATCTTTATCTGATCTAGTCTTTCCATTTCTCATCTGTGATTCTCTCTCCGATTACCGAACAGGGAGTGTATTTGTCTGAGCACCAAAGAAGTACAACTGAGTGTAAACAAGGCGTCAGATACTCGACCTTACAGAATGTGATTTCTGTGTATTAATAAGGTAGACAGAGAGATTCTGCTGTACAGAGAGACACAGACATGTACGTGGACTTCAACCTCAAATAATAATAATAATAATAATAATAATAATAATAATAATAATATCACTCATTACATTAAAGATCAGCAGATTATTTTTAGCTGTAACCTTTTAACCTTTCTACATACTCTTTAGCCGCCAATGATGTGTACTTACGCTAGTAGTATATATAAACGTTAATGTGTTGATTTCTTTCCTATAAGAGCACATCACCAGCCGTCCATGTCTCTCTCATTCTGTCTCACACCCCTGTCCCCACAATGCTGTGAGTGACAGAGCAGCTGCTACTCCTCATACTGTGAATGCCTGCAATATGTGTGTGTGTGTGTGTGTGTGTGTGTGTGTGTGTGTGTGTGTGTGTGTGTGTGTGTGTATGAGAGAGAGAGAGAGAGAGAGAGAGAGAAAGAGAACGAGGTGTGTCTGAGAGAGACTAATAGGCAACTTGATCCTGACCACACGCCCGGTCAGCGCCTGCTGCCCTTCACACACTAATGGTTTCTAAATACCGCAGCGATATGAACACACACACATTCACACAGTAATTATTCCATTAGAACACTCCTCGGCGTGCTATGTGTTTACATCTCTTTGGCTTACAGTCAATAAAGGCACCCTGCAATCTGTGACCTCAGAAAGTGACATGAGGTCTTAAACCATGTGACATGGTCATTTGAACGCAGCAGGTGCATTAGGTGAAGTTTGTCCAAATTGAGCAACATGAGGTGTGTGTGAAGATAAAATCTTTAGAGCATGACACGCTCCAAAATTCCGTATTTTTCAGATTCATATTTTTGCAGATCCAAGTGCAAACAAGAATTCTGGACTGGAAAGGCAGTTTGTTCTGAGGATTAAAGAAGCAGCGATTCTGGAGAAACATGGTTCGTATTTAAACAACAGGCGGTTAGCAGTGTAACCTCGCACGTCCAGGGTCGATTCCGGGGTTCGATTCCCACCTCGAGTCCGTGTGCATGGAGTTTGCATGTTCTCCCTGTGCTTGGTGGGTTTCCTCCAGGTGCTCTGGTTTCCTCCCAAAGTCAAAGACATGCGGATTAGGCTAACTGGGTTCCCAAATTGCCTGTATTGTGTAAATGAGCATTTGTGCGTGTGTGTGTGTGTGTGTGTGTGTGTGTGTGTGTGTGTGTGTGTGCTTGAATGAATCAAGGGTGTTCCCCGCCTCTTACCTAAGTGAGTGAGTGAGTAGTTTAACAACAGCCCTACAATCACCTTTAACAGGATACACCTTAACTGTGGACTAGTTGTCTTTTGCATTATTAGAAATTTGGCAAAATTTTCTCTTTTTTTTTGGTTTCATATAATTGATTGAGATCATCAAACAAACGTCAATATCACACAAAGATAACCCAAGTAAATACAAAATGCAGTTACTAAATGATTTCATTATTAAGGGGAAAAAATATGTCCAAACCTGCCTCGTCCTATGTGAAAAAGTAACTGCCCCCTTGCTAAATCATTAATGAACTGTAATTAACCACATTTTTTGGCAAACTGAGTTAAATTTCACCTGCCACACCCAGTCCTGATTACTGCCAGTTGATGCCAGTGTTCATGATTTAACAATAGGAAAGAGACTGGGGGGCAAAAATGGCAGAGCTCCAAGGCGAAAGCCACTGCTGACCCAAAAGAACACAAAGGCTCATCTCACATTTGCCAAAACACATCTTGATGATCCCCAAGACGTTTGGGTAAATATTCTGTGGACTGATGAGACAAAAGATGAACTTTTTGGAAGGTGTTACATCCGACATAAAACTAACACAGCACTCCATAAAAACATCATTCCAACAGTCAAACATGGTGGTGGTAGTGTGATGGTCTGGGGCTTTGCAGCTTCAAGACCTGGACGACTTGCCATAATTGATGGAACTATGAATTCTGCGCTCTACCACAAAATCCTGAAGGAGAATGTCGGGCCATCAGTTTGTGACCACGAGCTCAGTCACACTCGAGTTATGTACGGGAGCAGAACAAGGATCCAAACCACTCCAGCAAGTCCACCTCTGAATGGCTCAAAAAATTATGGCTGTGGAGTGGCCCAGTCAAAGTCCGGACTTTAATCCAGTGGCAGATCGTTCATGCTCGAAACCCTCCAATGTGGCTGAATTAAAAAATATTCTGCAAAGAAGAGTGGGCCAAAATTCCTCCACAGCCATGTGACAGACTCGTTGCCAGTTATCGCAAATGGCTGCCTGCAGTTGTTGCCGCCAAGGGTGGGACCAGTAGTTATTAGGTTTAGGGGAAATTGTTTTTTCACACAGGGCCAGGCAGGTTTGGACACCTTTTCAAATAATAATTTTTTTAAAAATCCAGCTTGTATTCACTCAGGTTGTCTTTGCGTAATATTTCAATTTGGTTGATTATCTAAATCATTTAAGTGTAATGTAAAAAATCAGAAAGGGGGCTAATACTTTTTTTTTTTTTTTTTTACTGTAGAGTATATTTGCTGTCATGAGGAATGATTCAGTTTGGTGTTTCTTGTATTCTGTGTTATTGCTACACATATATGTTCAGGCTTGTTGCTGTCGTCTCAGCCCGCGTGTCCTCTCTGAGTCGTCCCCTCGGGTCCACTTTTAGCCCGCTGAGCATGTCCTGTCATAACTAATAACGGCATGGTGTATTGATGGGACGGGTAATGAAATCTGTCTCCGAGCTCTCAGCATGCCATTACTGTTATCAGCCTACTTATCTTACCCAGCTGACACAAAGCCACTTGGATGCGCGTTGCTCACTTGTGTTTGGCGCGGACGGTTAATACTCATCATTTGACCTCTGTCTTTTGGAAATCATCAGCTTGAACCGACGCCACGGTGTCTGCGTTACGCTCCCTGCGAGCTGGACCCGAGATTATTTAATATGTCAAGGTTATGTCTAGTACTCTGTACAGACTGGGTTCAGACCTGCAGGTTGCGGTAGTGTACGGTGCTCCGGCAGTGCGTGGTCTTGGCCGTCTCTTCGCTGGTGTAGAAAAGGCTGCAGAGTTTGCAGTAGTAGCCTGTACTGGGGACAATGAACTCCACACCTACAGTAGAACCACACACACACACACACACACAGAGTCGAGGGAGTGTCTTTAGATTCGAGGTCATGTGTTCGGTTTGTCACATAGGTGTAAATGCATGCTTGTACAAGTCAGAACTGATTTTAGAAGTTGAAGCCCGAGACCGGGTTCGAGCGCGTGAGTTACCTAACGGGATGCTGTGCTCGCTGATGATCTTCTCCTGCTCTCGTGACGGTGACGGAGCTTCGATGCCCGTCCTCTGTGGCGAACTCGCTGGCTGTGAAATCTGCTGAACTGCGTCTAAAATCAGAAACCGATGAAAAAATTTATCTCGTTAATCGCAGTCATAGAATGATCACGATTAATCACGATTTAAAAATTCTCAGATTTACGTGTATCATAAATGTGCAATGTTGCAATATAGAAATGAGTGACCAACTGCTTAGAGGAAACAGATTTTATAATATATCAAACATTAACATTTAACAAGTGTTAAAGTAAAATCCCTTCAATTGTAAACTCCATGCGTTCAGCAGACCTGGTGATGTTCCCTCAGTCATCTTATGATGTGCCGTTATCACACACAGCCGCGTTACCGTGCTGCGATTATGGAAAGCCATTATGGTCAAATTACTTTCATATGATTCATTTGTGTTAAAAATAGTAACGGGACAAAATCTCTAGATTAATCACACGTGTTAATTAATAACACTGACAGAACTAATGAAGAAGATTAAGTTTGATTATACTGTATTTTGCCGGAATGTTTGCTCGGCGGTCTTCGTCTATTTCTGTACCCGCCCTTGAATCAGATCCGGAGATGGCGGATTATTTTGGTGGATGAGAGATTGCTCGATTCGGCAGCCAGAGGGCACGGGAGAGGAACTGCCGTTTAGAGGCAGGAGGCGAGGAGAGATCATATTTACACCTTGGTTTTATTTTAGATTTAATAACATTAATAAGCGAGTCTTCCCGAAATAAACAGGACGGGTAAGTAAAGGACACAAAGCATGACTGTGGCAGAATCTATTTAAATAAGCTCCAAGCTGAAGGACAACGTTAGCTGTAGAGCCGGTGAGGCTGGAAGGAATAGATTTTTTATTTTTATTATTTTTTGGTGTATAATATCAGTATAACCATATAGTTCTTGTACATTCATCTACATCCAGTCTGCTTTATTGCTTCTTGTGTGTACCTCTCTTCAGGTTCTCCTCGACATGCTGCGTCTCCTTTTTCTCCATCTCGCCCGTCCTTGGCGTCTCACCTCCCGTGTGTGTGTCCATCACCTTGTCAAACTGACACACACTCTCGGGCGTGCTGTCTGTTTTCGTTTGTACACACGGCTCTTCCGCCTCCTCTATCTCACTTTTTACCTCCTCATCGTGGACGAGGGAGATATCAGAGGTCGGAGCTTCAGTGCACACAGACTCCGACGCTTCTTCCTGTGCAGCTTCCTGAGCCGATTCTGGTTCCTGTTTCTCCTCCTTTGCCGACGTGCGCTCCGCCTCTTCCTTGTGCTCCTCCTCTTCACGTTCCTCCTCCTGCAGCTCGGGGAGATCGGGCTCGACGATGGAGTCGTCTTCTTCTCCCACCTCGTCTACCGTCACCAGCTCCTCCATGCTCTTGGGGTACCAGCACTCGCCCTCTGTCTCCTCGCCACTTCCACACTCGTCCACCTGGGCATAAGTGTGATGATAAATAAATAAATAAATAAATAAACTCTACAGGACAGGTTTATGTTCTCTGGATTGCGTGTCATGTGTGTGGTAGAGGCACCTCGCTCTCTCGGTCGCGCTCGCCCTCACTGGGCTCTGTAGGTTTGCTGCTGTGTGGAGACGACGACCTGTCTTTGGCTCGGTGCTCTGTAGATTCCTTCTGTGGATCCCACACGCATACAATACAATATTAAATCCTCACGTAAAGAAACATGTAAAGAAACATCACGTTTTTGAACAAAACTACTGTGAGCAATGTGTCCTGTAGCGTACGTGATTGTTAGACTCTTTGTCCTCCCTCTCGTGCCTCCTGCTCGACCTCCTGCCTCGCCCGTCCTCCGTTACCTCGGATTCCGAATGCCTGCTCCGGTGATGATCCCCGCCTCCGTCCCGCCTCTTGAACTTGGCTTCGTGTCTCTGGTGCTGGGACACACGTGAGAGCTTTTCCTTCTTATAGAAATCGTCGGCGGGATGGTGGGAGGAGAAATACCGCTCCCTGCTGCGCTCATCTGGTGGTTTCAGGTAGGTCTTCCTGCGCTCGTTGGGCCTGTCGTCCTCGCCGTTCCGCCACTCGTCCCTGTCACGCGGCGTCCAGTCCCACGTCCCTCGTCCCGGGCCGATGCCATTCATCCAGGGCGCCGCCTGGGGGCTGTGTGTGGAGCTGCAGGATGTGAAGCTGGGGCTGTGTGAGGGCGGAGTCAGGGAGCGAGCGACGGGACTGCGTGAACGTGCCCTCTCTGGGGGATACCTATAAAACACAAACACTTGGTAAAACATTTTGAAGAGGTCACACGTAACCTGGTTCATTTAGTTCTTCTCTACAAGTTTCACAGGAGACTTGAAAGAAGACTTGGGCAGCGTTCACGGACCAGACTGGTTTAATTTAGTCCCTAATTAACTCGTGTCCGATTCCTTCCCGTCACTAGGGGGCTCCCACATTAAGGCTACTATTACCACTCAGTCGGAAGGGCCGATGACTATGACATGTTTCCTCTGAACCACATGACGCCAGCCGACCGCCTCTTTTCGAACTGCTCGCTCACGCACCATTGGGGGCGGAGTAACACACTCGGAGGACGGCGCTATCCGCTCCTTCCGCTTGTGTGAGCTCACAGACGCCCCTGATTGGCTGTAGAGCCGTGATTAATGTGGGAGCATAAGTACCTCTCATCCCTCCCCTCTGAGAGAGCTCGGCCAATCAGCTCTCTCTAGACCTCCAGCTGTGAGAGGTTACAGCATCACCCGGGAATCGAACTCGGGATCTCCAGATGATAGGGCGAGAACTTTACCACTCAGAGTCTATTCAGTTAAAGTTTTAAGAAAGTTGCCACAACGGACCATCTGATCCACACACAACTTGGCACAGGTTTTATGCAACCCTCCCATTTTCCTAACCTGGCTTGGGACCTGGTGGCTTGGTGGTATGGGGTGACTGGGTCACCACTCCCCTTAAGATAGTTATTTTTAAAAAATTTATTAAAAATAACTTTACTAATCCTTATTTAAATCAATCTTTTCTCTTACCGGTCCATCTCGTGCAGCTCCTCTCGCTCCCTCTGAGAGTTGATGTCCTGGATGATGGACTCCACATCTTTACCAGGTTTCTTTGTTGTAAAAAAAACAAAAAAACAAACAGTGTTTTTGCTTGCATTTTAAACGAAATACATTAAAGATATTTAACGTGATGTGAGATGTTAGCGGGCGACCTCCTCACCTTGAGCTGCAGTTCCTTGTATCTCTTGGACATGCGGATGAGGAGCTTCTGGTCGTTGATGGTGGCTGGATGGAGCTGGTAGTACTGCACCATAGCCTGGGCCGCCTCCACATACGCCATCTCCAGGAAAGCCTGGAAATGAAAATGAGACACACACACACATACATTGTTAAAGGATTAGCACAACAGATCTTTGGGGCGTGTCGGTTTTCCCAGAGCTGTAAATCTCAGGGAAAGTTACGAGGCCAAATCGTTAAACGGAGGAACTCAATCTGATCTGGCTGATGTTAGGAGATACATGATTTAAAAAAATCTATAAAGTAAAAAAGGAGAAGCCGAGTGAGACATCATCTGTAAAAACACATTACATGGTGTTTGGGTCTGTTTCCAACCTGAGTCAGCAGCACACACACACACACACACACACACACACACACACACACACACTGGTGTTTAATAAGTGCTGGCTTTGAGTGCGAACACTGAGACCAACTAAACAATCAAAACAAATAGTACAGCGACGAAATAAGTAGATACAGTGCCGTGAAAAAGTATTTGCCCCCCCTTCCTGGGTTGTGTTTTTTTTTTTCACTTAAATGATTCAAATCATCAAACTAATTTTAATATTGCACAAAGATAACAGAGTTTTTAAATGATGATTTCATTCATTATGATATGCTAATGTACTTTATATATATATATATATATATATACACACTGTATATAGCTATAAATATAAGTGTGCACACGCTGCGGCGGCGGCGTACCTGGTGTGTGGAGCGCATGAGGATGTAGTTGGTGACTTTGCCGAAAGGCAGGCCCAGGTTAATGACATCGTTCTCAGTGCAGCTGCCCTCGGGGAGGTTACAGATGTGCACGACGCGCCCAGGACCCGGCTTCCTAGGCACAAACTGCGTGTGGGAGAGACGAAGAAAGCATGGATGAAGGAAGAGAAAAGAAACAGAGAAAGAAGGAATTGTATTAAACTCATTCGTGCACTCCGTCGTTACTGAGTCCCAGCCTGAGAGCCTGAGGGTCTGAGAACCTGAGAAGACGAGAGTCCGGGAGCCTCAGAGTTAAAGGGGCCGAAACCTCAAGAGCCTGACAGTCTGAGATCCTGAGACAGAGAGTGTCTGAGAGTCTGTAACTTTAACGCCGTCTTCTCACCACTCACACACACTCCTTAATCCGGAACGAGCCTGCTACATGTCTTTGTTGAGTTGTGAATTCCTTAAGGGCTAAAAATTGTACAGATGAGATTGCCTGAGCCCGTGCTGTAGCTCGGTGTGTGTGTGTGATTGACAGGACAAGTGTGTGTGTGGTGGGACCCGGGACATGGGACTGAAGGGTCATAGGGCACTTTAAGAATGCAGTTTTTAAGCACAATAAATATTTCACGCACACACACACATACACACACACACACACACACACACACACACACACACACACACACACACACACACACAGGAAATAATTCAGCACGAACTATGAATTTAATTGAACGTCTGGTTCAAAGTGAATCAAATCACAGTTTCTGAGTCGCTTCATAAAATTTTTTTAAAAATCGGGGAAAAGTCTGGATACATTTTAGTTTAAATAAACCAGCAGCGTATAAACTGTGTAAGAGTCTGATATGATAGTATGATAGTACTGTATCTAGCATGGATTTAAGTTTAAAAAGAAGTTCAACAGAAGACTGAAGTCATTTTACTGAAATCGCTTTAGTGAAACAGAATCGCTTTGTTCAAATCGAATATGTTTGTGAAAATAATAACAATCATTAAAAGTAACGTCAACAAACACAACAGAGCGATTGAGAGCGTTCGATCCGCAATGTGTGCGTGTGTGATGTGATTCGCTGTGTATCGAGCATTTAGCAATAATTCTCTTAGCGGCTGTTTATCAGAAGGTCACCACCATAAACAGGTACAGAAATAGCGCGCGGCAGGCTGTTTATGCAGTTATAAGACGACAATAATCTTCAAGTAGCGCGCTCATGAGCCAAGCTAATAAAATGCGTCTGGATCTTTACACGTTAGCGGGGCGGCCTGGCGAATGTGATGAACGACGGGTGACCGCAGAGGCCCGAGCGCTTCGGCGCGATCTGTTAATGCACGGCGGCGCGCGCCTTCGGGGATCGAGGACTGTTTATGGGCACTCAATCATATGAGGTCGCGTACGAGATTATTGAGGTCTCGCAGGAAATTGGTGGGGACAGCAGGATGACTTTGCAGAGGCTGGATGATGAATGTGTACAGTACGCAAGTTATTAATAACATTTATAGGAGATGAAGAATACAAAAAAAAACTAAAGTAACTCAAGTAAGCACTTTTTACTGTGCAGATCCTGTGCAAACACACACACACACACACACACACACACACACACACACACACAATGTAGTCACCCATCACATGATTCGACGTGTTGAAACGCTTTTCTGCTCACCGCAGCTGTAACCTCTCACGACACTGATATTGTACCATCGTGCCGCTCAGATCTCCGAGCTAATTTTAAAAGCGACTCTCTGTCGTCATCATCGCGCATAACTTACTAAATCGGAAAGTGAGATATCGCAGGTATCGTGTTATCTTGTCACGAGCGCTCCAAAACAAATGTGATCTGTGCGCGAGCCCCTGCTCCAGATATTTCGGCTCTTCCCGGAGCACATGCTGTAAAATCCTCCTGGCGCGCCCGGCGTGTTCATGGGGTGTTAAATTGGCCTCGGACCCAACAGCAGCCCTTCCTGTTTGTTTATCCTGACAGCTACCCGAGTGTGTCCTCGGCCGAGTGCGCCGAATCCGAGCTGTCTCTCAGGACTGGAATGTAACTGCTGTCCTCACAAAGGCTTCCAGACCTTCTGGAGCAAAGGCCACTTACTAATGACTGCAGCTTTAAGGTTTTTGTACAGAAATCAATCAGAGTTCAATGTTTGATGAATAAAACAAAACAAGACAAAAACAATTCTAGCTGCAGAGTGGACCGGTGATCTTTATAGCGCGATATGAGCAGTGTGTGTGTGTGTGTGTGTGTGCATGACTAACAAATAAAAACCTCATGATTTATAGATAGATAGATCGATATGCTGTTCATAAGTCTTTGGCACCTGTTTTATTTTTTTGCATACAAAAATGTTTTATATGTTTATTTTATAACTTCAATGTTTCGTAAAAAAACAAACAAACAAAAAAAAAACATTGATTTACAGACATTAGTATTCCAGCCAATTAATCTGATAGGAAAATATCTGTAGAAGCAGCATACTGTGTAAAAGTGCACTTTTCAGACAAAAAGAAAAATAAATAAATAAATAAATAAATAAATAAATAAATGAATGAATGAATAAATAATAATAATTAAAAAGCTGTTGGGTTTTTCTGCATGAAAAAAATTAAATAAAAAAGAAGCAAGTGAGACAAGAAGGACTGTGTCCGTCCGGTTCTGCAGGCTGTTCAGTAAAACTACGCGGCACACACTGTGTTTCCTGCACACACTGTACCAGACCATATTTTAAATTAAGACTCGTCACTGATTATTGCTTTTATTTAATAAATTGACTGTTTACTGCTTTCTTTAATGTTTTTTTTTTATGTAGAAACTCTTTTGCACTTTTGTACAGTACTGTAGAGGCCCAAGGCCGGATAAAATGGGAGGGTGGAGTCAGGAAGGGCATGTGGCATAAAACCAGTGCAGATAACAACAACTGTAGATAAGGTTCTAACTCATGTTGCATGTTGATTTAATAAAGATACTTTTGATATGAGATACACTTGGTTTAATTCACATACTTGTGCTAAATGATATATAATTGGAATCTAAAAGTTTCTACAACGTCTGCAAAACTGGTTCTCACTTACGTCATTCCATTACCAGCTTATCAAAACAAACTAAAGTACTGAAGAGTGACAGAAAACTGACTGTTAGAGCTTGAACTGGAGACTCCTTTTTATAAATTACAGACATCTAATAGAAAATGTCACTGTTTTTATTATTATTATTATTATTATTATTATTATTATTATTATTGCTGAATAGCCTGTTTGTATTAGCCTTAATATCCTAATACCCTGTGTGAGCTGTTAAACTAGAAACAATAATGCGGGATAAAAAAAATAATAATAATAAAATGTTGGACATTAGTGCTGTTAAATCAAATCAAATAACAGCTCTAATGTTTATGTCTGATTTGTCTCAAGCACGTACATTTCTTATCAATTTTTTGATAAGAAAAATTGATAAGAAAGAAAAAAGGTTTTAAAAAAGTAAATAAAAAAAGTACTTCATAAACATTAAAATGCTGAGTACATTTGTGTTGTTGATCATTTAAAATGTCATGTGGTGAACAAAATGGTGAACCATTTCCAGTCTCACGCTCCACCCTCCAGTCCAGTAGGTGGCAGTGTTGGACATTTCAACTTCCCATAAACTCAAAAGAAGCTATAAGCTTTGCAAGTCCTTTTTGGAAAATGTAAGCACTTTATATTTTCCACAAAACTGTAGGGTTCTGAAAGTCTAAATTGGAACGGAACTGAAAACTGAACTTTTAGAAAAGGAAGGGCGATTAAATTTCATAAAAAGAGTTCATCGACAGCTCTAATAGCTGTAATAGCAGCTCTAATGCAAAGCTACGGATTAGCATAAACATTTCATTACCTTAATATTAAGTTTTGTCTTTGCATCCTTTAAGTTACTCCACATTCCCCTGGAACATTTCTACATTTATCTAAAACAAATGACAAAACTTCCAGCAGTAAAATGTCTCAGTCAGGCTACTCGATCAACATCCTGCACCAGTGTGAGGTGGATTAAAAGCTTGAGCGCTTGCTATAAACCGGACGGGCTGAGCCGCTTGCCAGAATGTGTTAAAAGCATGAATATGTCACCATCACAGGTTTCTTCTCTTGTAAGAACAGGAAGATGAGCAGATGGTAAGACACTCAATGACACTCTTTATAATATGTGTGGTAGAAAGTGAGGAAGATTACTACACGCTCACATCATCATTCACGTTTAATACACTGGAGCATATTTGCACTTATTAGCGAAAAGGCGACAGTCAAAAGACACCCGGGTGCACCAGCACCCGGAAAGATCCCGCTGGGTTCTTAATCTCTTAACTACATGCTTGAAACTGCAGTGGAATTCTGCCTCACTACTAAATCACTCTCACTCATCATCGATACTGATTTATCCTGTATTCAGGGTCGCAGACGTCTAAATCATTTTGAATTAAAGTAAATAAATGACCTGTCATGTGCTACAGTTACACTTTCACACTCCTGATCTTCTTCATACCGTAAAATATAATAAAGTCTATAAGAAATCACGGCAAAATAAAACAGACAAAAAAGCGGTTTCAGTCGATGTACCCTGATGCACTGTTGAGGTAATAAGTTATTAAATTATTTGTAATCCTAGCCTGATAAATGGCCAACAGCTGTGTGCAGCTGTGAAATCAGCGTGGCACACAAAGAGTGGGAAAAAACAGTCAAACTTAATTAAGTACCACATGGTGGTCTGGGAAATTTCATTTCCGAAATAAATTCTGGTGAACATAAAAAAAAAATAAAAAAGAATAATAATAACAGATATATAGAAATGATATATTTCCAATCCTAGTGCCTTAAGTTTCCACTTTCAATTGATTTAAACATCCTTGCCAGCTATCTACCACATTTGCACTACAACAACATCTCAAAAACTGTACAAGAAGACCTGAAACACCTGCAAAGAAAATGTAAAAAATTTAGAAAACACAGTTGTTCTTTTTTTTTTTTTTTTAGGTGTATGCATTAGAAACAAGTTAACTAAAGTTAAGCTAAAATAAAAAATAAAAAAAAGCTTTGTCCTTTTATGAAAAACAAACAATGTTATTAATGTAATAATAATAATAATAATAAAATTTTTGTCAGAATGTAGATGTCAGTAAATGCTATCATTAATATGCAGTTTCCATGGTCATGTTTATCCTCTTAATTAATAATATATTTAATCTAAAGAATATTATTTTTTGTTATAAGTAATAAATGTTTTTGTTCTTTTTTTTTCAGGAAAAATGTTAGTACATCTTATTAAAAAAAAAATATATATATATATATATATATTTCAGCTGGTAAAAATATTAACTGCGCTACCCAAAAAATACATATTAGGAAGTGACGATATCTTGAATCATAAAAAAGAAGAAATAAACAGTGACGCAAACATAAGATATATGAGCCTGTTTCCAGACATATTTTAGTAAAAATTATTACTAAAATATAATTATAAAAATTTAGTAAAAAAGCATAAATTTATTGTTGTATTTGCAGATAATTTGCTTATTTCTAGAAATAAATGCTTAAAATTAATGGAAGTTATCTGCCACCAAAACACTAAATTTACACATAAACATGATTTAAATATGTCTAACAATTGGCTTAAATAATCCTATGTTAGTTATTCTTACTTATTTAATAAGGGGAAAAAAAACAGATACATTTGACTAAATTCATAATATTTTCACTTGCTTAATTTTCTTTTGGAGTGAAACTTTTAGCTACAAAATAACTAAGAAAAATAGCAAAAAAATCAGAGACCCCTGTCTGAGCCCTTCAGACACTTTGATCTCATGACCTATGACGTATTACTAGAGTTATATCTCAAAACGCATCTGTCCAGTGCTATAAAAAGACTACACAGACAAATAAAACAAAAGTGCGTGTGGAATTAGATCTGTTTGCCACGAGTTAAAGCCACCAGAGCAGTTGTCCCGAAAGTATTCCTACCCCTGGATCACCTCAAAGACAAAACAGCAACTGCACAGCAGTATGAGCAGCGAATAACTCAAAACCGAAAGCAATCAGTAATGGATCAACAGCTCGGCAATCAATGATGAAAACTTGGGAAACATTTCCATGATGGGTCTGTACATTCAAATATATACTAATACTAGTCACAAACTGTTAACGCAGTCCATCTGTTCTAGCTCGCAGTGCCTGAGGAGATTAATCTCTTCCGTGTTTATTCTTTAATAGCTTTCAAGCCGTAGTAATAAGCAGACAGTAATTTGTCAGTCAACGAAGCAGCAGTATTCCCTCTCCCATTTGTCCTCCGAGCGGGTGAGTTACATGGGCGGAGGCTAACCGGCTGAGTTATATTCAGATTAAAGGTGACACTTCCTCACTTAACACAGGAACTTTAGATTCACCATCACAGCATGGGATGAAAATGATATTCGTTCCAAAAGCAAGAACTCAATATAGCATCAACGGCTTTGAATCAGTGCCTTGATAAGACGAAGCAAATTCCAAGTACATCCTAGATCATTTGCTCTGGCTTTCATTGATTAGTTTTGTGAAAACTGAGGATGTCTCAGACATCTATGGCTGACCTTTGTCCCTGGCTGGTGTGAGGTAAATCCCGCCCCTGAGAGAGGAAATGACTTCATAGGTGCAGCTGGTAAAAAAGAGGTTCCTCCAGTTGAAACATCTGCAGAACAAAATAAACAAAAGGTCAAAATCAAGAAACTTTGTTTGTGTTGTATGTAACACTAGGTTTTTAAGGTCACCATTAAAAATCCTGGTCTCTTGGATCATGAGATGTTTCCCTGTGTTTTTGACTACTCCTTCTCTAGCGTTACATTCTCTCGTCTCTACTCACCGAACTATCTGACTTTCTTCTACTTCATCCTCCTCGCCTCTCACGCATGTTTTGTTTCATATCTACAACTTTCAGAACTCATCAAGTCTAAAGCGTGCTTCCTAGGACGCCGTGACCGCCATTGCTCAACCGACTCTGCCCACTGTTATTAATAAACGCTGTCCTGCGAGCGATCCTGCAGGCCACGTGCTCTGGCTGCAACCCGAATGACTGCCCCTAAAAATACATCCTCGCCACAATATCACGCCTCATATCGCTCAGACCCTCCTCTTACGTTATCAAACATACTGCACAAAGGGGAAACTCCTTGATTCAGCTTACCTTGGCCAGCGCTGGACGAGTATGCCATGGTGTTGTTATTCAACGCTGAGCCGAGGCATCCTTCCGAGGTGACTGGAAAGTGCAGGGCTCCGAGTGCAGGGCTGTAAGAGGGACAGCGCTGCTTTTAGACCCCAAATCCCACAGCAGTCTGTCTGGCTCTTATCTCATGACCCGGCTCAGATGTAGGTCATTACTTTGGTAAACATAGTGTCAGACTCCTACCTAATACCCCAACCTTTTTTAATAGGGTTAATTAATAGGCTGAAATTACTTTATTTTGGTTACTTATTTCTTACTGGACAAAAAATCCATCCACTTTCATTTCATGCAAGAGTTAAATATATACTGTATATATACCAGATAGGTAGCAACACTCTATACACTCACTTCTCCTAATAGCCACAACAAATTTTCTCTCAACACCCAATCTAACTACATAAAGTAAAGGTACTTTGATTGAGTCTCGTTACTTACCCATCGGTGTACAGCGAGCAATTCTGTATATGCAACTTGCCCTTCACATGCTGGTCCCAATCCTGAAAAGGCGACACACATACACAGTCCATCAGTCAGCAATGAATGTCCCTGGATCCTCTTTTCCGATGTATGAGATTCCACAGTTTAGCATAGAGAACCGAGTCATGCCGAGCAAGTATGCTGAATGAAGGAGTGATATGAAAGCAGCGCTCCTAAACAGTGGTGCACATCCTGCCCCCAACGCCTGCCTCCAATCTTTTCAAGCCAGCTGCTATCTCGGCTTTCACACTAACCTGAGAACAATTGACGCTGTGATTAATGCATGCAGCAGAAGGTCGTTTATGTGTCAGTGGCAGCTGTTACCCATCACCTTATCTGTCATAAAACACCTTTCTCTCAAGTTTTATAAGGAAGATTTTTTGTAAGTTTTAAAAAAAAAAAATCCTTTTCTTGTAAAAGGGTTCTCATGACCAAGACTATTACATGGTGGCCCCGTTTCCCTGACACTACCCCCCACCTCCCACCTCCCGTGAAGAACTTGATTGGTTAGTCTCACTCACCTTCAAATTGTAAACCTTCTTTTCACAAATGGTGCACTGGTGGGGTAGGTGCGATGGCGTGATGCCATGATAGTCATTGATCTGGTGCGCTTGTAATGTCATCCTTAGCCCCTCCTCACCGGTGTGTTGCTGTGAGTATCCCCCAAACCCCTGCTGACCGCCAGCTGTGCTAAACCCAAGTCCTCCTGCTTGGTTAAACTTGGGGTCACTAGTGGGCTCCTCAGGATTGTACAGTTCTGCTCGTGGACCAATAAATCCTTGTGTGGATGGCACCCATGTATTGCCCATAACACCTGTTCCTACATCCAGTTTACCTGAGATGGGAAAGCTGTTTGAGTTTTTCCATTGTTCGGTATGGCCAGAGTCTTGGACTTGACTCTCAGAAGAGTAGTAGTCTCTCTGGTAGTTGTTTTGGCTTTTGGTTTTAGGGCCACCAGTGCCTCCATACTGTCCTCCTTCACCTGTTTTACTGGCCCCTGCTGTGGTTCCACCCAGAAACCCTGCCTGAAATTTGCTGGCCTTATTCCCACATTCCCCATGTGGGTTGGCATTCTGGTTCAGGTTTCCTCCTCCTCCATAGTGATTCATTCGGATTCCTGCATGATTCTGAGCAAACGTACCCCCTACCAGGGTGCCTAGTGGGGTGGCAGGAGGGGGAAAGGTTATGGGTGTGGAAGGAAAGCCTGTTCCTGAAGCCTGGGGGATGCTGGAGCTCCTTAGCTGGTTAAATAGTGGCTGTGACATGGCCACATTGGAGAGGACTTGATTGAGGACTGTGGCAGCAGCAGCAGTGTTGCTGCTCTGGGCAAGTTTGAGGCGTTGCAGGGTGAGCTGGGCCTGGAGCTGGGCCAGCTGCAGACTGGCCGGAGTAAGCAGCAGAGTTTGTCCGGCCGCACCAACAGGAAGGACCTTCTTATCAAACTTATCTCCTGAACCAGTACTGTAAGGAGAGTCAGGACTGAGAGTCAGTTAAGTGCACAAAGAGAAGACAAAAGTAAAATGAAACATGCAAGTGGTCTAGATGTAATTTTGGGTTGATCAATGTTTTACCACTACGTGTAACTCTGCAAGTTCCAGTACAGGGAGTGCTTGTTGTGTCCGCTGTATATTTTTAAAGAGATTAGGAATGGGACCTTGTCCTGCAGTAATAAAATCCGATATACTATTGGGCTACAAAGGGTTACAAGAGTGGTTACATTATTTACAGGATGCAGATAAATAAAAACTCCAGGGCCCGTATTAATAAAGCTTCTTAGAATTCTCTCAGAGAGCTCCTATCTTAGAATAAAAAGTCCTAACTGGGAGTCTTAGAAAAAAAGTGATTTAGAAAACTTCTTAGAGAAACTCTGAGTAAGGAAAGTACAAAAGACCCTTTATCTTAGTGAGGGGGTGTGGTCGACCCCGTTGCTAGGGATGATGCAGCAGTTCAAGGACTGTGATTGGTTGATAAAAATAACCTCTGACCTCTGCAAAGGTCTTGAAATGTGCTCTTTGTGAAAATAGAATATATGATAAGTAAAATCATATTGATTGTATATAATGAAATGAAACTTTTGCAAAGTTTCTGTTATAGGCTAAATATCTTATAAGATAATTAAACAGTCAAATGTTGAAAATGTGTCGACTTTTGAAGCAACCAATTTCCACACAGTAGTTACTATATTTCAGTTCTTACATTTAATTATCATACTGATTTTATTACTTGTGATCCATTTCAGATTGATTGATGGGAGCAAAATGGCTCAGCTTTTACCAATTTACATGATTGCGGGACAGTTTGTTTTATTTGCACTTTTGGAAGGTTTGTAGCCAACAATCCAAGAGAGATGGAAGGAAGTAAAAGAACAAGAAAACCAAATTGGACAGAAGAGCAGCGTTTACTTTTAGCTTTACGTTCAGTGTTTGGAGAAAATTTCTTCCTTCCGCCATTTTGTCCTCTGCTATAGAAGCTCTTAAGCCTCTTAAAAGTCCTCAACTCTACTCTTAACAACGTTTACCTTAGGAGCCGTTTTTAGGGCTAAGATGTTTTGTGAATAATTTTTATCTTTACTAAGATTTAATCCTCAATTTAAGGGAAAATTCTAAGAAAAGTAATAATTCTAAGATTTTTCTTAGAATTATGTCACTAGGAGCAACTTTTAGGCTTAAGAAGCTTTGTGAATACGGGCCCAGGACTTTTTAGAGAGTTACGGCTTGTGTATGATTAGTCTATTAATGTTTTATAGCAGACGTCTGGTTTACAGTAAAATACCAGGAAACACAGTTAAAAGATGACAAACCTCGTGTCGGCATCCCAAATTTAGTAAAAATGCTTTTGTGGCCTTTTTTTTTTTCTCTTAGGGCAACCATGAACAGTAGAGGTGGTTTAGTCATCGCAAGGTACAGTAGTCTTAAAAGTCTTTTCGCAGATCATTTATTTATTTATTTATTTATTTATTTTTACATCCCAGTTTTTTTTTTTTTTTTTTTTACAAAAAAATATTTTGCTTCCCAAGCCCTATAGGACTTGCATGATTTATTAAATAATATTATTTTTGTAAAACCCGCCAGACCTTGAGGAGAATAAACTATACTGGAAGAAAATAAATATATTTTAATAAAAATTCCTCAGATCCTCAGTATAGAAGTAAATGACCCTAAACAGAAGACGTAGCCCGTGTGAGTATACTTTGGGATAAGAACCTATGCACTCTGGCTGGTGTCCTGATTTACTGTCATTGCCTGTTTCTCTCTACTGATTTATGTGTTTATATGCCACCTAAATTTAGCATGCAGTAACACTAATCAAAGCGCGTACAGTGTCCTGATCATTCCTCCCTTCTCGTCACTCATACTAAGTAACGTTCAGATAAAGGCGAAATCCCAAAGCAGGGAACTGTATGAACCGACGCCAGGTTTTCGCGTATATCAGATTGAATCAAGGTCCCTTAAATAGCAAGTGACACAATTAGGCATCAGGATTCATTTCCTTTCAAAAGCAAAACTTGATCCTCCAAGCGTTCACATGTCCTGTCAAGGAACAAGTTTTTTTTTTTTTTTAATTGGAATTTGTACAGCTCAACCTTAAAGGAGGATTAACACCTCAGCACTGAGTTGTTCGAGGAGTCTAGGGTTTTGATAAGGACTCATATTTCTGTTTTCAGATCGTAAAATCCGACCCTAGACAAGCCGCTAACCAACCGTTGTTTGACGCAGAGCCTGAAGCTGTTAATAAAGCAAAAGTCTGTTGTTTCCAATGTTCATCCTATTGTCACTAAAAGTCTAGAAACATATCATGACCGAATCGTTCAGGCATACGGTAAGGACACCGATCCGGTGCTGAAGAAGACGAGCCTGATGAATGAGCTGCTGGAATGTGAAAGGACATATCCATACTGAGTTGCAATAATTGCAATCCATCAGTGGCACCTCGCTGAAGAAGCAGCTGAATGAGATTTACAAATGGCCAGACTTTTCAGATCAGATCGTAAATCTCGCCGAACAATTTACGTCTAGCAGGAGTCTCTTTAGGCCTAGTTAAGTATACGTCACTGAATTAAGAAAGGAGCCATTATTTACGGTCTGACGTACCATTCAGAAATGTGATTTTCCGGGTAATGCATGCCTGTAAGTCCGTGCAGCTGTTGTGCTTCAGGACAGCTGTCTCAGACTGAGATCTGCCGGTGGCTGCATAAGGTCTTGCTTTATGGCTTACAAGCAGTAAAACATCAACATAAATGATGGTAGCCATACCTACGCCCTTTCAGATCACTTCGAATTGCAAGGTTACACCCGTCTGACGTGCAAACCAACAGCTATCAGGTTCTGAAATGTTCGCATGCAGGCAGGAACGGTCTGCAGGGTTACAGTAGGTCTGTGCCAAAGATAATCCTCAAATCTTTATGTATTTGTAGTGGCGCAAATAAATCTGGCACTGCAGGAGAATTTCCACTCATTCTGTAGCTACATTTAAAGTAGAAAGTAGAAAAACAAAACAGCTTTTTTTTCCTGAGCTGACACTGGATATTCATTCCCTTAAAGTACAAATCAACTTCTTTTTCAACACACACAAAATTTTACCATATCAATAATTACATCTTTTCTAATCTCGTTCAATCAACACCTCCTACGAATTTGAGAAAACAGCACTATGGTTTGTTTCATGCATTTATTTCTTGTTCGATGCGCATGAAAGTGGTGAAAATTGCCCAAATCCGTCCATAGTTGAAGAAAAGCATTCAAGTGCTCAAGTGTTAGTGTAAATTAACGCGTTAACTCCGACAGACGTTAGGCCGCATTTCTTTAGCCGAGTCAAGGCTTATTATCAAAGCCCTCATATGGAAATGTCACCGATTTTACACACGTCTGGTTAAATCTCGTCCGGAGGCTATGCATGCCAGTGCATTTGATGAATGAGATCAAACCAGATGTTTCCTTGTTGTCATTCTGAAGTTTTTAGTGTATGAATGTATGAATCATAGCATGCTGTCAAGAAGAATTACACCGTGAAACTATTTAACTTCCCACATGCACAGTTTGTTTAGAAACACTAGAAGTGGACAGACGTTATGACCTTCTGTTCGGTTAAGGAGAAAATGACTCTATGATCGCTAAGAACTCGAATATCAAACTTACAATCTTAGCTAACTGATCAGAATAGTTTTTATGCAAATTACTTGCTTAACTCTCTAAAAATCGGTTCTTATTGACTGATGTTTGACACTGGGGTGCTTGAGTCCAAACGAGTTTTAGAATAAAAATATTGCATAATTCCACAATGGCATAAAATTGAAATGCTAATGTTCACATAGACAATGACTGTATAGCACCAGGTTTAAAGAAGTGAAAAGGAACATGCACGGATACACCTCCATTTTTACACCTCATTATGGGTGAATTTTCCTCATTATACCTGTAGGTTTGTTCCAAACATGGAGAACCTGGCCAGGCGAAAACATTACGCCATCCACAGATCTAATTCTAGCTCGATGCTCAAGTTCAAGCAGTCATGCACGCAACCGATACCACTCTGTTATCACAAATAGAATATGATTCTGTCTGGTCAACATACCAGCCTGATCATCCATGAGACTAAAATTAACCCCCTGCCCTCTACAGCACTCCTCCGGAGCGAGTGCGTGACACTTTTTAGCCGATAAATCCCAGAAAGAGTTTATGAAATGTACGTATACTGTTCGGCATTTCTTTCATTATATATGTATCATATATTAATTTTAAAATGTAATGATTAGTAATATGAGTGAGTGACTTTTACAGAATAATGCTTTTTTAATGTTTGTTTTTATTAAATTTTGTCCATCTTTCTCCATATTGTCTAAAAACTAAGATAAATAAATAGACAAAGAAATTTAGTCGAATTTTATTGTTTAATTTTTACTCTATTATAACAGATCAGAAAATAGAAAAACACAAATTGAATGTAATATACACTTGAGTAACATTTTATAATAATACTAAACAAAATATGACTTATTAGTTTGATTAATGTATGAATTAACTAAAAAACTAAAACTAAATGAACTGAGATTTAGGTTTTGGAAACTGGTGAAACTAAGAAATATTTCCATGAGAATTTAAAATCAAACTCCTTTATTTATACAAACTGTCAATAATTCTTACAAACCGAAATCTGAGACTAAATCTGATCTATATATTTGATATACCAGAAATCACCCCATCCACCCATAAATATGTGTTATATCACATGTCATCACAAAGTCACAATGTTCTGTTTTTATAGAATACAGAAGCAGAAAATACATTTACAGTACACTACAGATGCCGGTTTAAAATTTCTCTTTTTGTTGTTTTTAGACTGAGCGATATGTTAAAGTCCTAGAAAAAATGTTAAGCTTATTTGTTAGGGACCATGTACATAAAAAAAGAGTGCTTCTTCTTTTTTCTTTTTTTTTTTCTCAGATCAAAAATAAAAACCTTCTCAGTCTCTTGAGCATTTCCAGATAAACACAAACAAACTAACAAAACTAATACATGTCTAAAAACAAGTTTGGACAAAAGTTAATAAAAGTAATCTCTCAAAAATGTGTTATTTGTAAACTTTTTTATATTATTGGAATGAATCAAGAATAAAAATCTAATGAAACGTGGAACGTGTACTTGGACCTTTAAACACAATGATTTAAAAGGTTGTTTAATTTCTTTTGATTATTTAAGTATCAGTATTTGCCAAACTGTAATGGAGCCACGTGTTAATGATCTGTCCTTTGATATACTGCACTACAACACTGGCCAAATTTGAAGCCAACATTTGCTTCGCCATTAACGCCATTAACGTCATCAGTCTTATTCCATCAGCAATAAACAGCACAGATTCAAATCATAAAAAGACTCAACGCTTTTAAAATTAGATTAATTGACTTTTCATAACTACAGTCATTTGGACATTGTAAAAAAGCAGTCGGTGCGACACACGACGCGTCTCTGTAAGAACGATTATTCATGGCATTTAGTGAATGCTGCCATTTTCTTATCCAGTTTTTAACAAAAGTAGAAATCGCATAAAAATTCAACATTGCGGTTGTCATATTTATGAATTATAAAAAGTAAACAAAATATAAATCATTCGAATAAGTGATGTGTTCCATTTTAACATCAGTTCAGTAATGTCAGAATTGCTAATTAATATAAATTCCGTAGTGTCAGAATTGCTAATTAGAAACTTTTTAAAGATTTATCTTCCTTTTCTGTAATAAATCAGCAACTGAATATATTTCCTTCAACACTTGAACAACAAACAGACAAGTGAGCTTTTCACCATGGACGGTAAGTAGAAGTGACTCTAGCGGACACTGAACGGGACTCCCACTGTCACTGAAGGAATCGATAAAGGGAGTGTTTTACAGCGGGTCCCTCGCATCCGTCATCACACTTCACACTCTTCTAAATAAAGTCTCACGTTTCAGCACCAGCTGGGCCGATACTATACACATATAAACACACACACACACACACACACATACACAACCAAACACGCAGACAAACCCTTCTGTCTCTCATTTTACTCGTGTCTCCGTGATGCACCATTAAAAAAAAAAAAAAAAAATCAGAAATGTTTAAGTTGCTGAACACGATTCAGCAATAATAACAAAATTGTCTGTCATAATAGCCCAGTCTGCTTTTCGTCCTTATTTTGATTAAAAAAGGAAGAAGAAGAAAATAAAACAGTACAAGTGTTTTCTATAGTATTTTTACAGCAAGTCTGCAAGTGAACGGTCCTCATGCCAAACACTCTTGAACTGTATATTCAAAAAAAAAAAAAAAAAAAAAAAAAATAATAATAATGATTTGCAAGAGAATTGAAAATTGAAATTCAGCAAAAAAATATATAAAACCTTTAGAGCATTAACAAACCGGAGGAGGTCACCATTTGTTTGCTTAAACAACATTATTAACTAATATTAACTTGAATTATGCCCCCCAAGAAAACATTGACACACAGACTCCAAAATTCTCACGGACTAAATACACATCTGCAGCAATTACTAAAATTACTCAAATAAATAAATAAATTAATGTGGTCATTTAACTTATAATTAAGATTGAGTACATGTATAATTATATTCGAACAAATACCAATTGCAGATTTATTTACATCAACTCACAATATTACTAGAATTATTTTGTTTCCGGATTAAAAATTTCAGTAGCTCTTAATTTTAACATAGTGTTACATACAATCTAAAAATATCTATCAAAATCTACATTATATATTTAAAATGGATAATTGTAACACATGGTGTATATGTATATTGTTATATATGTTGTAAATAAAATAATATAAATTATCCATTATAATAAGTGCTGTGTAACGAATTTCAGTCATAGCGTTAATAATATTATCATTACTACTCCATAGTATGTTAGTATGTACAAGTGTCTTTATGTGTCTTAACATTGTGTATATTTCTAAGACTAGAATATTGTTACAACTTTACTCTTGAAAATTTTATTCAACAGAATTTTCAATGTTGATTATTTATTGTACAATAAAAAAATGTTTGTTTGTTCATGTTACTTTATTCAACCCTTTTTTAAAGCTACATTTGAATTTGAAAAACGATGAGTGTAATTTCATAGGGAACTATTACTCAAAATAAACCTAATGGCAACATAAGTCCAAAGTTCATATAAGCACAACTTCAGTTACACACAGCACTTAGCGGTGTCAGTGTCATTGTATTAGATTTCATTCGGTTATTTATGCTTGTGTTCTGATTCGAAAGTTTTTACACTTTCTCTGACAAACATTTAACTTGAATTTCAGCACCTAAAAGAAATTTCTTTGCAGCTTATTCATTTAATTTAATTGAATATTCTACTGTTGCATCATGTACTTAAATTACAGCGGCTGACTGATGTCTTATTAATGTAAAAATAATTAGAATTTCAGCATTGAGTTATCTGGAGTGTTTTTAGCACATTTTTGTCTTAACATCAGACTTTTGCAAAGATGCAACAATTTTCGAGTAATTATAGTAGAATGTATGTTTCCTGCAAATGTTGTATTACTTAATGTGAAATAACTTTTCTGATTATTCAGTTTTTATTCTTTTTTTAAGTAAATGACTGGGCTGTTTAAATTTAATACTGTACCAAAACATCCTACACATGTATTATTACATCTGAAATCTGTAAAATAATAATTATTAGTATTATTAGTAGTAGTATTTAGTGTTATTTATTGAAAGTAACAACTTAAGCTGCAACCTTAACTAATGGTTTATTTTTAAAAATATATATTTTTTATTTTTAATGTGTTGCATTCCATCTCTCCAATGTTCTGAAAATATTTAACGATATGAAATTTAAATTGATTGGAAATCAAACAATGATCGTTTTAACTGGATAGACTCATTTCCATAATTTTCTGCTTTGCGACAATGACCACTGCTCAAAATATGTTCAATAAAAATTTAATTGAAGGATAATATGAAATAATTTAAAGAGCTCTTTTGTTAGTTATTCTGAGGAATGTATATAGAAGAGTGGCTACATTTGAAATATAATATTTATAAATGTTCATTAAACTAAAAAGGCGTGGCAAATGTTAAAATCCTACATGCATATTTGTAGTCTTATATAGAATACAATAAATATATAGTTAAAAGTTTGGCAATTTTTAAAACGAATTTTAACAAACCTCATTTCATAATTAATAATTTTGAAGGGGCTGTAATCTGGGCACATTTGAAAACTATTTAACACAACATATTAAAAAATACTGCACATTTAGCTGAACTTCAAAAGCTATGACTAAAATGTTTATGACTATTATACAAAATACACAAATTACAACATGATATGCTTAAAATAAAATACAATTTGCTACTGGTAACAGGTTTTTTCTTCTGAAACAGACAATAAAAGTATCCAGTCATAAACTTGAGAAAGAAAAAAGAAGAAAGATTTTCTGTTGGTAACAAAACTCCATTACATTCTAACATTTGTTTAAAAACGCCTGGAAAAGAACTTTCAATGCACCGTTCTTTGAAGTCCCATGCACCTATATTAAAGAGTTTCTTCACACACCTATACACACACACCCACACACAAACATACACACAAGCATGCAGACAGTCGCAGCCGCTCCAAAAGCTGCACAATGGGAACTGATAAATTAGCCATGGAGATGAGTGAGGACCGAAAGGCAAGTGTGAGTTAGAATGTGCTAAACCACACACCTCTCTGAACATGTCAATGAGACCTTTCTCTCCCTCTCTCTCTCTCTCTCTCTCACACACACACACACACACAAATATATAAACTTTCATTTCACCAACATGGACAAAAAGAATAAAAGGACAAAGACTGACCTGCTCATTGGACGTCAACTAGCTTTTTGGCACACGCGTCTCCTTACTGTGACCTCCACTTACCACACACACACACACACACACACACACACACACACACACAAAACACTCATAGCTGCCCTGCCTGGTCTATGTGTGTGACTGATTCTAGCAGGCTGCTTTATGAGTGCATGACGGGCTGCGAAATGCCACAAGTGCTTAGCAAAACCCGGGGACGAGCACAATTCCAGATACTAGCAACGCCGCAGGGACAAATAAATCTCTATGTTTTTTGTAATAATGTAATCATTTTAAATGTAATATTTCATACAATGTACACTTTCAAGACTCCTGTGTTTGAGTGTGTAGCAGCGGAATCATTTTCATAGAATTAGTTTTTCTTTAATAATGTTAATTAATTAATTTATTTGAATCAAGCACATTTATAATGTGAAATAAACTATATAAATATACGTTTAAATGGAAACTGCTGATGAGTAACTGTTTACTGTAAGAGTAAACTTTACACGAATACTGTAAATCCATCCCGGCGATAGCATCACCTCATCACATCGCCCGGTACACTGATGGACTGCGTTGCTCAGTAGGACTGACAGAACTGCAGAATTTATGGGAATGCCTTTTCCAAACGCGGCGCGCGTCAAAACCGTCCCAAACTACACACACCGGAAGGCAGCTGTCCTTATCCTGCGCTCTGATTGGACCGTAGGGGACGCGTGGACATTTAAAAGTCTCCACGATGTCGACGATTGGAACCCGGAGCCAGTTTCGGGTGTCCGGCTGTAGAGTCAGATTCCCGTTCCTGCCTGATTTGAAGGGAATCCGGTGTCTCGTTCTGTTGCGATGCTTTTCTGCTCAGCGTGGTTGTAAAGTGTTTGAGTTACTGTAGCCTTGCTAGACTTCGCTAAACCTGTTAGATCAGCCTCAGGAATTGGACCCTCGATCGTGAGAATCCGTTCTATGTCAGGTGACACAATCAAAACTTTTTAATCACTGACTGGCGGCGCCCTCACCCGACCGCCCGCCCCCTCATGCCCCATCCTGTCTGTCTGTCTGTCCGTCACCAAACATCTGCTCTCGTTTTTCCATGTCTGTATTTTAGCGGCACCAGCAACGTGTCTCACTAAGAGACGAGTGACAAGGATCATGTCCAATGACAAATAGCAGCACCGACAGCATGAGCTACGGCTCCCACACAAGCAAGAACAAATGCATTCTCGCTGGAGGCGTCACCACAGGGGGGTAAACACGACGCCAGCATGTGCCACTTCACTGTAGAAAGTTGCTTCGTTTATTAACTACATCAAGGTCAGGGTCAGGGTCACAACCTCTCCTGGGAACGCTGGGACATCATGGCGCTCGCACACATTTCTACAGTAGACACATATTCACGCCCGCAGGCATTTTTGTGTAGCCGCTCCATCTCATCAGAATTTTTAAGGAGGCGAAGGAAACCGGAGAACACGTGAAACGCCGCGCAGACAGAAACCCGAGCTCAGGAACCAACCCTGGGCGTTAATTTGTCTAAATTTTTATGGTGTATTTTTTGCACCGGAGCTGCAAGACTGCAATAACTAATCAAATTATAGAAGTGTGAATAACGAACTACTGTATTATCGTTTCACCTTCAAAGGAAGCCAGACCTATTGAGTTTAACCAAGTGCTAAGGGATTACCGTAGCCTGGGTTATGACGTTAGCTGGCTTCATACTTTGCATCACAGGTTTCCGTTTGGAATGTTCTAGCTACTAGTTCTTAAATATCACTAGAATCCAACAAGGCCATTTTTTTTTACCGGGGAGCTGATTATACATCAGGTATTTATCAGAGCCGGATGAAAACGTCGCTTCGGTTTCTTTTGTATGTCGATTCACGTATCGAGACGCTGCTCACTCCAAAATCGATTTTAAAAAGATTTCCTACGTTCATAATTGGCTGTTTTTCAGTTTGATCAGACATGACGCTGGACCGATCCTGTGCCGAGTGCACGAGCGTCTGAGTGCTGCAACAGAACCGTGGTTTTATAGCGCGACAGTATCCAAAGTTGTGCGCGCAAATTAGTCTCAAAGACACTCAGTACACACACTCGCACCTGCCTTCAAAACTCCGTGTGCACTAATGAGTCACGAAAACCAGGGAATCAGCAGCCGCGGTATAAGCCGAGCTCAAGATTGCGGTAAAATCTCGCCGTGTCTTTATACAGCTGCTACGCTCTAAATTATTCCCACACTGGAATCCTGGGGAATTATTTGCTAAGTTGGTTTAATCTGGGCTTAAATGTTCAATTCTTGTATTTGAAATTTGTATTGTTTAAATGCTGCACTTGGTTTTGATGTAAGAAAACTAATGTTATAAGGAGCAGGTTGCATTTAATTACTCGTGTTCAGTTCAGTTGTAAAGGCGCTGAATGAAGCTAAGGTTCAAACCTTTAGGTTCAAAACCTGAAGTTTTAAGCTCTTACAATTGCGACAAATTAATAATAATAATAAAAAATTTATCAGGTTATTTATAAAAATTTGTGATACTTACAAAATTGCAATTTCAATCGAATCGACATCGAGGTATAGTGATAATATCGTATCGGGAGCTGACTGGGTGATTCCCATTACACTCATTTATATTATATTAATAGCTGCAAGTTGCAGCACCACCTGAAACACAATAAACCACATCTTTGTGAAATTGTTCAAATTTTTATAAATTGCTTTTGCAGCACAGAAAGTGTCAGTTTTAGGTATTTGACAAGAATGAGAAAAAAGAAAGACCTCAGATAAAACTTGGGAATCTTCAGTTAAGTATTCATGAAATGGTATTATGTACATATATTGATATTTTTGCTCAGAATTAAGGTTTTACATTAAACTTCAAAAACTTCAAGAAATGGAGTCAATTCATTAATGTAGAATTATAAAATTTGAGAATGAAATAAATATGTGACCTGTTTAATTGTTATTATTGAATAAACACTAAACCACTTTGACTCCTAGTGTATATTAATTACCTTCGGCTATTTCCCTGTATTCAAATACTAGTTTGGTTACAGTAACATAACATATCAGCTTAGAATTCCACACACTTACCACACAATGCTTAAGTCTAACATTCAGAAAGATCTCGTTCTCAAACCTGAAGTTCACATTTCACATCAGCGTGTCTTTCTCAAACGGTGTCCATTTAAACCGAAGACAGAGTGCATCCGAAAGTCCTCCGGCCTGTCGTCGATTCCTAATCCGCAGCGGCTATTAAATACGCGCTGGGCTTATGGTTAATGTTCAACACCTGGTTGAAATATTTCGGAATCGCAGAACTGACTATATACCGTCTATTATTATATAAACTGCCGATGCGGAAAAGTTAGAGAGGAAATATGGACTGTGAAACGTGACGCTCGTTCATGCCATTCTCTTTACACACCAGTTACGAATGACACACTCGTAACATCTGATAACCCTCGCTGATTTTATATGAGTACACTGTGTACATACATTTAGTTACGCTGTTTTATATGTCCAGTCATAAAAACTGTTATATTGCATTAAACAACTGTCAAGAGTCTAAAAGCCCAGGAAAAAAAAAAAGAAATTACTTTAAACTTAAAAGTATGAAGAAATTAAAATAACAAATATAAAAAATATATATCCTTTTTGTATTCAAAATTAAACTGAAATTTTGACAAATTTAAGGATACAATACAAAATTTGCTATTTGCTCATCACCACAGTAAGGCCTAATGTAATGTACTAATGTACTAATGTAAGGGTCATTTTTAGCTGATTTTAACATACATTCATTAAAACCAGTTGCAAGTACAAGTACAACTTTGTACATCAAAAAATTGCTCCATGCAATTTGCAATCATTCAGAATTTTCTTTTTCTTTATTTCTATATAATGTTTTCGAGATATCCACAATATGTCAAAATGAAAGTAACATCATTTATCACAATGTGGATATGATAAGGATCATAAAAATAAGGCTGAATCGGAATCTATTTAAATATGACTAGAAAAGAAAAGAATTTGCAAATTTGGCACAAAACATGGGGTGACGTTAAACACATTTTACACAGTCACATTTGACGTTTTCCATGATTCTTCTAGCAAGTTAAGATCAACTTCTGGGCAAACAGAAATAGGATATTTTGGAATATAGGATAATTTATATTCCTATTATATATTTTATTTATATTCCTATTATATATAGGAAAATTTGTTATTTGCTCATCACTAAAGAGAGGCATAATTTTTGACTTTAGCTGATTTTAATGTACATTTATTAAAACAAGTTACAAGTTACAAGTACAAAATTGTGGGATATATATTTGGATAACATTTTGGGATATATATATATATGTATCCTGTATGTAAGACCTCAAATCTATTTTTAAAAAGCAGGTTAAAGAAAGTTAGTAGTTTAAGCCCTACTATTTATGCTGCTTCTTTTAGCATTTATGCCTATTAATTGTCCCATTCATTATTTGGGGAGTGATGGTACTGTAGCTCAGCAGGTTAAAGCTCTGAGTTCTGATCATAAGGTTAGCGATTCGCGCTCCAGAGCCACCACGCTGCCACTTGAGCGCGGCCCTTAACCCTGTCTGCTAATGGCTGTGACCCTTCACCCTGAGCTTCCAAAGCTGGGATATATAAAGCAAAGAATCTCACTGTTAGTAAGGTATGTGTGACAAATCAAGGCTCAACTTAACTGAGAGTGATGTTCCAGATTGCACTCCGTTTTGTACTTTTAAGAAAGAAAGTAAGAAAAAAAAGTCTTCTGCGGTGATAAAAAAATAAAAAAATAAAATCTGCATTTATGCTGGCCAAAGCATCAGTAAATCTGGAATTTTTTTAACACGGCTTCCTGCAGAAGCTCCTTGAGGACAAGCGTTTTCAATGTAAAAGAGATACGAGACACGCTGGAAGAAACCATGACGACTGGATCCACTAGATGGAGCCGAGAGATCTTTCATCCTCCACACAGCATCCGTCGTGCAGTGCACCATGGGAAATGAAAAACCTCAGCAACTTCTAGCCCTCAAAACTCAAAAACATGCTTGTAACAGCTTTACACCAACAAGCCGTAGGTCATCAATCAACGAGCGTGTCGTGTCGATGAGCGACCCTGGATTAGCTGCTCAGTGTGTGATCCGGATGGGAGGCGGTGATTTACAGCAAGCTGATCTCCACCCGGGTCACGGCTCGAGTCGTACACGCTCCGTCCAAATTCGTGCAAAGCTCCGGCGCAACAGAGACTGCACTTCGTATTATCGCTGTCGATACAGAAACATGTTCATATGATTTAATGCTATACCAAGTTAACGAACACTTTCTAAACGATCGGGAAATCCTCAGCTCCGAGCTTTAATCCGATCCCGTCTCACTTTTCAGAAAGCATGATATCAAGCTTTGGCTGCGAGTCTCAAGCTCAAGTTTTCTCAACGTCTTTACACTGGATGAGACGTCACAGCTGCGTCTTTGAAAAGTGAAATGAAGAAAGCGAGTTCCTGAAAGTCTGATAGCACGGCACGCAGATTGCGGTCGAATTCGGGCTTAATGCAGGACGGTGGCATGTGCGAACACATGGCGTGTGTAAATACCCAGCATGCACCACAGACGGATCACTATATGGAAACCTGGTGTAGGCTGGAGCGTCAGCCATGACAGTCGGTAAGAAAAGCACCGCAACTGTACGCGCCGCTCCTTGACGGTATGTGCCTGGAGCACATGCAGTGCTGAAAGCGCCAGAGTTTTGGCTGCGTTGTAGTTTGGCTCTGTGTTTGGCTTGACACCACTGAATTAACCTAGCCGACTCGTCTCGCCATGTTCTGTGGTCAGAGTTGGCACGTAAACACAAACAACTTCTGTGCGAGTCAGATTCAAACCCCAGAGAGGCCATGCTGGATGGGATTCTTGGAACGGACTCTAGGTTTCACTTGTTTGGTCGTAATAGAGCTAAAAGGTTCAGAATAAATATCATCATCTGAAGAGCTCAAAGGCCTTGTCACGGCCTCGCTTCCTGACAAGTCTATGCGCAAGAATGAGGGAATCTAACAGAAAACAGAAAACTGATTTCATTCAGATGTGACGCTGTGACGGCACCCGGCGTCCGAGTAGCGCTTTACCATCTGTCAGCACTTTCAAGACTTGAACCAATCAGGTCGCAGCTCTGCCCAGCAACGTGCCATCGTCGACCAATCGGGTCACGGCAACTCGTCCACCTGCTCCTCGACCCACACATGGAAAGCTATGCCTGCGCCCATGCCTTCCCGTTGCTCCCCTCCCCCACCCCACCCCCTCAGCCGCTCACTGAAAACGATAGCGTCCAGGCTCGGGTTCTTAAACTAGGTACTGAAACGGTGATGGGACACGATCCGGCTAAGGAGGAAAAAAAAAAAAAAAAACAAGGCAGGAGGCCGTGAACGTAAAGGAGTGTAAGGTGCAAAAGTAAGAAAAAATTAAAGGCGCTAAAACTAACTACTACAACACATGATTTTTACAAAATGAGTGTGAATGTTTGTTATAAAAGACTCCTTTTTTTTTTACATATTTGTCTATTTTTTTATTTTTCATTCATTAAATTTGTAACAAAATGTTCCCATATGCAATTTTTAAAAAATCAGCTTCACGATGCAATACGCCATATTTTATTTCAATGCTGTAAAAAATGATCTAAAAAGTATGTAGAATAAAATGAATAGGATTTGTTCTAATTCATGGCCTGAGCACCACTGTATCACATGACCGTGTGGGAATCACAAAGCTTCTGGTCTGGAAAACTAGTTTGTGTTTCAATTGAATTATTATTATTATTATTATTATTATTATTATTATTATTATTATTATTGTCATGTATGAAGATAGTGCAGTAAAAGCACTTACGAACATCTACTTAATAAATGTTTATGAAGCCTGTTACCATATCCGAGTGCAGGACACAGTGAAGTCACAAAACACGAACTAAAGTAGTGAACTAAAGTAGATTCCCATATAAAACCGTTGTTAAAAGGTTCCAGTTAAACCATTCTAGCCACTTTGTTTCCATCCCAGGAAATATGGGAAAGTGTGTTTCAAGGAATAAAATAAATAAATGCATTCAAATAAATTTAATTAATTAATTCAATCTCCACCTGTTTAAACTTATGAGATCTGATCTGGACAAATGTATTTAATTACCTCATCTCATGTCATTTTAAAATAAAATGCTGATTGAGCTTCCCTGTAAACTCTACCTTTATTAATGGGTTTATTTCTATTCTTAATTGTCCAATAAATTCTCCATCACAGAACACAACCTGAATCCCTGTTTCACTCAAATGAACTTGACTTGAAAAAATGTAAAAATTTCAAATAAGTGAATGTTTTTATATTGAAACCTAATTTAACTTAAACTCCTTATTTTAACAGTTGAATGATAAATGTTTTCAATGTTAAAATGATCTCATTGTTTTTTTGTTTTGTTTTTTGCGATGACCATTTTGTGCATTTTTCTATTTCTTTCATCCCTAAAACCCTTCATATATCAAACAATTGTCAACGGTGTTACAATTCACGTGTCTCTGTAATACTTGTGAAATGTTAGAATTTCATACAGCAAAAGGATTTTCGATCTTAAATACTGTAAAAGCATTTAAAATGAATTACATTTAAAATGTAGCAACATATTCCATGGCAGACGACAACAACAACAACAACAACAACAAACCTAGATGGAGCGAGTGTGACCACGTTACCAGAAAAAAACCTTCTCCAGCACACTCAGTAAAACCTAACAGTAAAACCTTTCTTATAAAACTGCACAGTTCTGTATCAAACACTACTGATTATTCTCAAGCAAAAAAGTTTTCACACTAAATATTGTTTATTTTGTTACTATTTAGGGCTGTTTATAAACGTTTCTTTTATGTAGAAAGGTTTTAAGATGTTTTCATTCTTTTTTTTTTCTGTTTTTTTGCCATGTCGTTTGCACGGTAAGTAAAACAGCTGTTAGGTTTTACTCAAGAGCCTACATTAGGTTTTTATTTATTTATTTATTTATTTATTTATTTATTTTTCCATCTGAAAACTGGTTTGGCGTGTAATATGTCGCTTTCTTTACAGGCTTGCAAATATTCCTCTGTAATGTTATTTATTTATTTATTTATTTATTTATACATTTGTAAGGTATGTTTTGGTTTTGAACATACTTTGGTATTTGACATGATACACATACTGTATATAACAACATTTGTACTAAATATCATATGGTAAAAGACTTTACACAGTACTTTATATACACTTTTATGTTTTTAAAATACAGCAAGCAAATCTAACTGCTGTAAAACAAAATAAGTATAAAAATAATGTAATATGATTTCAATTAATAGGTGTTTTTTTTTTATTATTATTTTTTTATTCAATACAAGGGAGCACTCAGAAAGGCCCAGGCTTTCTCCAAATATAACAAAATTCAACCCTCCCACACACACCCCAAACCCGTTTGGCAGCGCTTCACTGACCCCAGCTTGAGAAGCAGAGATTCAGGACATTCTTCAGCCAGATGGACCGTAATTCCTGCAAAAATCAGCCACATGTTTCCGCTCTGAACGCAGTATGTCCTCGAACAGAGCGCGAGAAATCGCTGTGCAAAATGGGTTAGGCGTTGCATAATCTAGAACCCAAACAAGATGAGTTACGGACGTGTCTGCGAGTGATGGATTACACACGGCGGTTTGAGAATGATAAAGTTTCAACAAAAAGGAAGAGCACGGGGTTAAGGAAGAAAAATTTAAGTTAAGCCTTTATTTGTCGCGTACATTACATTACTGCTCAGTGAAATCCTTCTGTTCACATATCGCAGCTTAGGAAGCTTAGGAAGCTGGAGTCAGAGCGCGCGGGCTCGGCCATGATACGACGATACTGTCTGGAGCAGATAGGGTTGAGGCTCTTGCTCAAGGGCCCATCAATGGCAGCTTGGTGGAGCTCTGGCTAGAACCGCTGACCTTCTGAGCCTTAAGCGCCTCAGCTACTAAACGTCTACACCACTTTATCCTGTGTACAGGCTGGTGGGGGGCCTGGAGCCTATCCCAGGAGACTCACCCCAGTCCATCACGGGGTATAGACACACGTACTCACTGACACACTACAGGCATCTTGGGAATTAGAACGCTAATCTGCATGTCTTTGGACTGTGGGGGGAGAACCCGGAGAAAACCCACCAAGCACGGGGAGAACATGCAAACTCCATGCACACAGACCCAAGGTGGGAATCGAACCCGGACCCTTGAGGTGCAAGCCACTAAGCCACCATGTACGCACTCACTCACTCAGCATCTATACCACTTAATCCTGTATTCAGGGTCACGGGGACCTGGAGCCTATAGGGTAGACTTTAGGGTGGAGACTTAGGGACACATACACACACTCATTCACACACTACGGCCAATTCAGGAACGCCAATTAGCCTTTGGACTGTAGGAGGAAACCGAAGTACCCGGAGGAAACCCACCAAGCACGGGGAGAACGTGCAAACTCCGTGCACACAGAGACGGGAATCGAACCTGGTCGGGAATCGAACCCGGACCCTGGAGGTGCAAGGCGGCAGTGCTAAGCCACAGCCACCATGTATTTATTTAATATTTACTCTCAAACAATTTGACAAAGCATTCCGAGTTGCTTTTCTGCTCACCACAGATGTCAGGAGTGCTTATATGTATCGGGGTGTGAATCTCATAACCTCAGCAGGTTTCCAAAATACACGAAGCGACCATGCGCTGAGGAAGTGATGAAGCTGTGACCGTTTTAAACTCGGAGATACCGAGCAACCCGATACGGTCCGAGATAAATGCGTGATGATTTATGCGTGCAGTTTGCACGATATTAAACCTGAGACAGTGAGCTTGTTAGCTACATTAGCCTCAGTCTTTAGCTCCTGTACGGAAACTCAACAAAAGCCGTAAAGCTGTAGCTGAGTGTGCGCTATAGGTTTAATTTAGCCCAGGGTTATCTACCGGAGCGAATGCAGAAGAGGAGAAGGCTCTGCTCTGTGTCTCTGCTCGCGGAAGCCTGATGACAGCTGGATCCGACTTTCCCTGCACGCATACCCACACACACACACACACACACACACACACACATATACATGTGCATGCTGAAAAGAGATCCTGAAGATGAGGTTAAATATATAACATGGGTCCAATTAGTTAATAGGAGCTGCTACTGGGCTAGTTGATTATCATTTAATATGACCCGTGTGTGTGTGTGTGTGTGTGTGTGTGTGTGTGTGTGTGTGTGTGTGTGTGTGTGTGTGTGTGTGTGTGTCGTATTAGCGAGCCCGGGGGAGAGGAGAGATATAGACTTAGATCCTGCCTGCCAGCCACAGCCACGAGCCTTGTCATTACTCCATCGTCTGCACCATTAGCCACGGCACCACGGACCCCCAGAGACAACACACTGCTCAGATAAGAGTGTGAACAGCATGACACACACACACACACACACACACACACACACACACACACACACACACACATGATAATGATGAATGTAATGCTACCAGCAGGAAGGAAATCAAATCAAACACACCTCCTGCTGTTGTTAAGTTCTTGTGTTACTCTTTCATTCGTTCAGTTTAGTCATCACCTATTTTTACACCATAAATCTACTTATCTTATGACTCCTAGCGATCCAGGGAGGCTTCCTCTCGCACAAGGGCATGCTTTCAACCTTTCAAACAGCTCAGGGGGGCTATCAGGAGAACACTGATACAATAGCACGGGCAGCCTGGCTAACTGGGGCACGACCTGCCGATACTCGACAGGCCGGGTTACATTAGGATGCGAATAGCTAGTTGACGCCTCACTGCTGCCTAGAGGTAATAGAGGTAATGACCACAGTGACTGCTCAGACAGACGTGTAACGACAAAGCTGTGGGTGGAAATGATTGCAAGAAAGATATTCTCCGGTCTAAAAGTGGGTGTACTGGATTACAGGTACTACACAGAGCTATATCGGGAGTCTGTTCAGCGTGTCATCTGGAGTTACGTAAGACTCTTTCAGATGATGGCGAAGCAGATCTGACCCACTTCTGTAAGTAAGTAAGTGTGTGTGTGTGTGTGTGTGTGTGTGTGTGTGTGTGTGTGTGTGTGTGTGTGTGTGTGTGGTTGTTCATGTGTGCTTGTGTGTGTGTGTGTTGGTTGATGTTATGCAAAGTGAGCTGTAGGAGGACATGAGTCACCCTGTTTCAAAACTATTGTGTGAGTCACCAGTGTCACCCCGTGTCCCAGTATTCACACCTGGAGCTCTGGAAGACGGCTTCGCAGAATTCAAACCCGCCCCCGCCTCGCCCCCAACAAACAGCTCAAACCGGATCTAGACCATGTTAAACTGTACGGATACCGCTAAAGGACGCATCCATCCTGAACAACCCCAGATGCATATAAGGGGCTGATTTGCAAATCTAGCCAAAAAACAACCCAAATGTCACAAAAAAAAACTAATGACCAACAAAAGTGTGCAGCAATAACCTGAAGTTGCACCATAAGAAACTGCAATAGCATCAAAAAACAAGCAAGAACAACCGCACCACACATTTTTCAAATAAAACTACACCATGGACAACATAAACTGCACCAAGATTTACAACAGCCCAAACTGCACTGGGAACATCCCAACAAACACCAAGGCCAACCCAACCTGCACCACCAACACCAAACCAAACTACAAGTGCACTAAAACTACACTAACACTTGACCCAGTTTGCACCTAAACAACCCAAAATCCACCAAACTGCACTAGAAAACTCAAACTGCACTAAAAACTGACCCAATTTACACCAAACCAACCCAAACTACACAAAGATAATCAACCACAACCCAACCAGTATCAACACCAACGTAGACTGTGCGATCAACAACCCCAGTACAGATGACACCAAAAATCAACCGCACCACACTGCGGACACCACGCGACAACCATATTCCAAACTGTACTAAAAACAACTCACACTGAACCAAGCATAAGCCCAACTGTAAACCAAAACCGACCTAAACTCACCAAAAACAATGCAAACTGCTTAAGAATGCAACCTGTACTAAACAGGAAGAGCAACAGAAAGAAATGATAAGCCTTTTCCACTGGCTCACAATATGGCATGAAGCAAAAGATACTAATTAAATTAAACCACATTCATTAAAAGTGTTAATATCAGTGTATTTAATCCTAAAGCTCATGTACTCTTAAAGAGTGTGAAGGAAATGAACCTTTATATAAAAAAGTTACGTCCCTCGCATCAGACCTCAGGACCCACTTCCACCCGCTAATGTGAGGAATCCCAACCCTGAGCATGTTTAACAGATGTCCGGTACAGGCTTGTGTAGAGCCGATGAACACTTAGACCAAAGTCTAAACCTGACCCGGAACACAATCCGAATCCCCATTCTTTCTAAATGATTCTCGTCGTCCACTGTTTACCATAAACAAATTGAAAGCACCCATTCATTTAATCGCTAATATGGTGAGAAGTTTTCGGCACGCCTGCTCGGTGTTACGTTACAGAAAGGTGATCCCAAGTGTGAGAGAAGGACAAGCTGTTAGAGGTCCTGTAAAGCCCTCGTAAAGCTAAGCGTATCTGTCACCACCAGAAATGCTGAATTTGTTAAGGATCAATCGTATTTGAACCATCAACCGGAAGGTTCCGGGAAGGACCGGTCATCTAGGGTATCTGGAATACTTTACACACTGAAAATATCACTCTCACTCTACACCGTTTCTCCTATACAGGGAGGCACACCACCTATCCCAGGGTGCTTGGGGCACGAGGTACTCCCTCGGGGGTCCATTCCATGCACACACTCACACACTACGGAGAGTTTGGGAATGCCAGTTAGTCTAATCTGCATGTCTTTGGACTGATGGAGGAAACCAGAGCACCTAGAGGAAACCCACCAAGCACCGGGAGAACATGCAAACTCCATACACACAGACCCGAGAAGGGAATCGAACCCTCAACCCTGGAAGTGTGAACCCACAGTGGTGCTAATCGCTACGCCACCATGACTGATCTTTTGGTCCGTAATTTGTCATTCTTAGAAGATACGAATATTAATACATATAATATAGTTTTTTATAGTTACAGCTCATTCATCAAGGGCTTAATTCTGTATATCATGTAAGTTGATGTTTTCTATAAGATGATGCTGAATTATTCAACATTTGTGGAAGGATCCAGAGCTCGAAGTCAGTGATAACGCTTTAACTGAGATCTTTTGTGGCTTCTTGGTAGTTTTCTTTTATAGGTTCTGTTTGTAAATTTGTACATTTGTACATTTGTACATTCCATTGAAAATTCTTGACTTTAATTGTATTCTTCTGGTGTAATTTTCCTTTTGTTGTAGTGAAATCTAAAAGTGTCCCTGGAAGTCTGGGGAATGACAACATGGGCAAGTGAGAGTGCTGACATCAGTGCATTATGGGAAATTATTTCTGTCATTTATCAAACAGCCGCCAGAGGTAGAAGCCTTGGCACCAATGGACCTGTTTTCAACTGTCAACAAGGCAACAAAATGTTGCCTGCCTGTGGTCACTCAGCGTGTGGGTCATGGCCAAGCCCGGGGGTCATGTGACCCAGAGGAAACACACGGGACAGCATTTCAGACATCGCTGGCCATTAACGTCGATGCGGGGTCTGAAATCTAAAATTACAAACAGTGACTTGTAAAATTATATATTAACCCCCCCCCTTGTGCCTTCGAGAACACCTGCTGGGCAACGAATTCAGTGGTGGCACTTGGGGAAATTTATGAAGCGGACACCTGGCAGAGAGTCGTAGAACGGTCCGAGAGGCAATTGACGGGCAAGTTTAATTTCAGCAAGAACTTGCTGAAATGTCTCTTTATGGGGGTAAAAACGGGTCAAGCATGGTGAGAGGGTGTCATTTTTCTAGCATAAATAACTCACACAAATCATCTTCAGCTTGAGACGTGTCAGGAGCTGAGAATCGACTGTACCAACCTGTGAATTTGTGGCCTGCTACGATACACTTCTTTCACTAACAGCCAAACTATAAACGCCAGTGACAGCAACAGGTGAGGACAGAACATAAATCAGCCTTGAAACAGTATGTGATTTTTTTGGTGTCAGCTGAACACTGAAGAAAAAAAAGCGCTAAATTGAATGTTTTCATTCAATCAATCATTAGCGTCTCTCCATTTCACCATGTGCTTCATGCATCTATGATCCCCATTGTACCCTTGTCCCTGTTTTTTGGGGTTGAGTAGCAGGCCGACTGCTTCGCTGACAGCGAGTCGTTTTCTCCACATGCACTTCTTTGGCGTTAGCGGAATGTGCTCGAGAACCCCTCCCTAAGGGAACAGATTTTGATATCACTTTGAGAGACAGGTTTGTGGCCGTGGCTTGTGCTAACAAAGTGACATTTACAAGGCCAGAGATGAGTCCAAGCATAGACGTGTTAAACCAGTGTGTTAATATGGGAAAGGTTTGGCTTAAGGTTCTGCATCCTGTTCTGTAATATTTGGGGTAAAAGGCTGACAGTGGGAAGTGCTTCATTTTGCTGGCTAGCCCACAGTTTTCTAGACCATACACTGATTAGTCAAAACACTAACACCATCTTCTGGTCAACTAAACATCAATAATGACTAATTATACACAAGTAAACTGGTGTTTCTGAGCACGCATGTCTGTAGGGACCAAAGGCCAGCCTGTCTGATCTGATTCCTCAGAAAATCAATTGAACACAAATTGGCAAAAACGTCAATGCTGGCCATGATAGAAAGGGACCAGTACACCCAGTGCACCACACATGAAGCCCAGCAGGCTTAAGACCCTGAGACCGCCTCTAAAGTCCCCAGATCCCAATACATCTGAGCACTTTTCGGATGCAAGGACAAACAAGTCCAATCCACGGAGGCCCCACTCCGCAACCCAAAGCACCCAAAGTATCCACTGCCAGGGGCCCTGCGGAGCCACGACCCAAGAGACCAGAGTCACCCCGGTGGCACAAGGGGAACCCATATACCTGTCTAGATCTAGAGAAGTATCAGTAAACATGGTTAATCTGACTATTTTTGGCATTGCATCTTCCTGCACACTCTTCTCTTTTTCCAACACATGCTCGCTGACCAATTAATTGTAGGATTGGTTTTTTATATTGGACAAGTTTGTTCGAGCAGTTGACAGAGATGAAACACGTTGCTTCCTCAGACAGAGTGAGGACGGGATTACATTTTCAAATAGCGTCAAGGGTTCTTTGTCCGAGAGAGCACTCTCACTCTCACTCACTTATTGTTTACACGGCTTTATCCTGTATACAGGGTCATAGGCCTGGAGCCTATCCCTGGAGACTCTGGGCATGAGGCGGGGTGCCAATCCATCACATGGACACACACATACACACACTCACACACTACGGGCAAGTCTGGCAGTTGACCTAATCTGCATGTCTTTGGACTGTGGGAGGAAACCGGAGTACCCGGAGGAAACCCACCAAGGATGGGGAGAAAATGCAAAGTATATGCCTTCAGAGACTTGAATCAAACTCCTCAGACACTGGAGGTGCAAGCCAGTAAGCCACCATGCTGCCTCAGAGAGCAACTTCTCCATATTTAGCTAGATTTGTAGAATCTTGAAAGAATTTGATGTCAAGTGCTTCAGCACAACTTACATCTACAAACAGAATCAAATCAGCACAACACAACACAATTTTATGGAAAAGAAACAGTTTCTGTGCTGTGTTTGTTGTATTGGTTATCCATGGTGGTGTACAATCTTTTTTTTTGCACTCATCTTATCCACTATGGATTGGCACCCTGTCCAGGATGTACCCCGCCTTGCGCCCTAAGTATCCTGGGATAGGAGCCAGGCCCCCAGTGACCCTGAATACAGGATTAAGCGGTATAGATGATGAGTGAGTGATCTTATCCACTACTAATACCCCTCCACATGCTGCCATTGCTTCAGACGCCTTTTGTCTTTTACGACTCTCTCTTTAGTAGAATCTGTAGAGGAGTGACACGCTTGGCCCCTCTTATAATTGCCCTGTGTGGCCAAGAGGTAAGAACGTCTTTCCAGGGAATGGGAATGGTGCAAAGAAAGCAATAAATAATGGCACAAGACAGGACACATATGGGGACGTCCAGCATTTGAAGTACAGAGTTGACGTCCAGGCATAAACTGCCAGAGGTTTCAGTGAGGTGAGCAGAACCACTTGTCCAAACAGCGTCCAGCCAGTCCTGAGAGAGCAACAAAAACCTTAATGTTAGGACTAGTATGGGAAACCTTCACAGAAATTTCCTTTCTAACCCCAATTCATAGCATTTACCGCTTTCTCAACGACACGCTAATTTCTGACGACGTCCTGGTGATTAAAAATAATAATAATTATCAGATCATTATCACCGTCATGTGTAATCGTAAGGTCAGTCACATGATTACGGCGAGCACTCCGTATCTCAGAGCAAACGACACAAACGACTGGAATTTTGTTGTTTATATAAGGAAGACGTAGAGTGGACAGTTTTACAGCAACAACCAAGCTCAGAAGAGAAGCTGGACTCAATCTGAACACCGTGCTAAAAAAGTGAGTGAGTGAGTAATCGCTCTAAAATAGAAAACGATGCTCCGACGGAGGGATTAACAGAGGAATTACAGCGGCCTACTGAAGCCCGTGTCCGTCTCGTAGCGCGTCCAGTGAGACGCCTTTCATTAACGTCAAATGCGGCTATGAAAGCAAGAACATCTTCGCGAGACTCGATCAGGACATGCAACGCGACAAAGAAGAAATGACTCGAATGCTAATACGAGACAAAAGCTATTGCGTGCTCGCGTTAACATGACTCCAGTGTGTCGTCGTTTTTTTTCTTTCGTTTTTTTTTTTTTTCCCGCTGAGCACACCAAGAAAGACAAACTGGCAGTGACATCACAGGATTACACACTACAAATGTGCATGGCACAATAAATGCTCAGCTGGTCCGAGCATTATCCAGAGCATGTGTAGCGTCGCTGAGGGCTTTTTTTTTTTCCTGCCACCAAAACTTTGAAGTGAGTAGAAACCTTCATGAGCTCAGCTGTCCTCAGTCTCAGAGCTTCAATAAAAATATCGAATCGAGTTCTAAGGCAGAATGAGACGATGTGGAGTAAGAAGGGGTGTGATGTCAGGGACATGCGTGTGTGTGAGTGTGTTACCGGGTGCCATGCAGAAAGCATGTGCTAAAAATAACCAGGTGATACCATGACACCGTTTCTTTTCACGTATTGGCAAGACAGACGACAAATCACGCACAGACGTAATGAAAGTGTAGTCACTTTTCAGGTTTTTTTATTTTTTATTTTAAATCCATCCTGTTAAGATTTGTTACTATAGAAACCGCATACAGATCCAGGAAGTAACCAGCTCCCTGCCATGTTCTGCACAGGAACAGAGCCCTTTAATTTTAGAGATTACCCAGACACCTTTTGACCGGCTGCCATGTGTGTGTTCTTGATAGTGTAGCCTCATCCACGGCTGCTGCTTTCGTACAGCTTATCACACATAATATAATCCGCTTCACGCCATGCGCAAGCCTCCGAGGAGGTAATTAAGACTTAGCTCACGTTTCTGGTTTCGTTTTACGTCCATCCGAGCTGTCACGCTGCTCGAAACGGGACACGGACATCAGCTGATGCGCGCAATTAATTAGAGAGAAAAGGAGCTGGACCAACAGGGACTTCTCGACATCTCTGCACGTCCTCTGGCTTCAACAGGGCCTCGTTAACGCTCACGTAGAACGCCGCTCCATGAATCACGTACAGTATGAGAGACAAACGCGAAGCTGTAAGAAGCACTTTTGCAAAATTTGTCTCGCAGAGAAGGAGTTGACTCAAGTTATACCAACTTTTTGGAAGCCTTCAAATTACGTTCAGCTTTGACACCTTTAAGTAACAAAAAAATCTTTCAGGTACCACCATCTGTACCACCGTGTGTTTTTCTAAAAAAATTCTACTGATGAATTTCGCACCACAAGACCACAAAAAAAAAGTTTTTTTTTTTTTTTTTGGTGCTTGGGCCCTTAAACTTTGATTGTAATCTTATCAATCTATATATGGCGGCATGTGACTTAGTGATTAGCACCGTCACTTTGCACCTCCAGTATCCCGGTTCGATTCCCACCTCGGGTCTGTGTGTATGGACTTTGCATGATCTCCCTGTGCTTGGTGGGATTTTTTTTTTCTTTTTCTTCTGGGTTCTCCGGTGAATGTTGACCGGAAGTCCTACCATAGTTTTAAAAATGGGTTATTGGCCTCCACGGTCCCTAGTTTGACCTGGTTCCTGGCCAGCCTTGCTGGTGTGTGTTAACAGGGTGCTTCAAACATCAAACTGTGTATTTGGGTTTTCTGATATGTCCGGTAAAGTTATCATCACTTTTATAACATGTCAATTTGACCACTGCTGGGAATAACATCACAAAAATGTAGAACTCTCGAAATAAACATATTATTATTATTATTATTATTATTATTATTATTATTTTGTTCACAGAAACAACAACAAAAAACAATGAGAAAAACATGTGATCATGTGTATCTGTGCATTTCTTTGCCTGTGTCGCATTTGAACGTTTTTTTGTTTGTTTGTTCAGTTGTTTTTGAGTAGTTGATTAAAATTAACTAAAATTTAGTTAATCATATTGCCTATTTTGTGCTAAAAAATATACTGCACAATCATGAGGCCTGTATATATTAATAAAAATAAATTAATAAATAAAAACAGCACAACAAATAATGGTTAAAATGCTCTGAGCTTTAAAGGCTACAACCTTGGCTATGAAATACACTTTCAAAAACAGTGCTGTAGACGTCTCCACGGCGTATGTCTCACCCACAGAGCCAAGTTAACAACCCTTTCCGCTGAAGCTCGTTTCTTAACATTACAGCAAAAGGAAGTAACAAAGCCTGCGGATGTTAAAACACACCCGAATGTGTCGCATGAGCATATCTTATGAACATATTGCTTTTCTAAATCACACGTCCTAAAAAGTCTCGTTATAGATGAAATTGTAAAAATAAAAATAAAAAAAAAAGTTTGATCCTAGGAACAAAAGTTCTTCACCAAAAATGACACAGTAACGTTTATTAATTAATTGAGATTATAGTGTTTATAATCTCAGCTGCTTTCAGTACTCAAACGTGTCTCAAAACCTCCAGCCGTCATTAACCATTAGGACCGAGCCCAGTTGCTTCTGCATGTCACGGCAGTAATGAACCCTTTCCGGGCAGCGGCACTAAATCAGCAAACACACAAAGACACGCACATTTGTGGAAAGCTCAGAGTCCCCACAAACACCCTGTTGGTAGCTGGCAGCAGCTGGAGCCAAACCCTGACACCTTTTCACCATGGCAGCGTCAGGAATTCACTTCCAACAAGGACGTTTGTTTTTTTTCTTCCATCTGCTGTAAAGACCTGAGACGAGACGAGGCTCGGGCGGAAAGGAAAGTGTTTCGCAGGCTTCTGATTGGTCAGAAGGTGTTGATTTGTTTTCTAGAACAGCAGCTCGGACAGTAGTGCAGGTTTATGTTACATTTAAATGACGGCTTGTTGCTGTATAATGTATAACATTCGATATTTACGGGAAGGAGTCTCCAGTGTCGGTGTAGAAACTTTACGTTTTCCAACACAGGAATGCCAGCAGAGAGAGAGAGAGAGAGAGAGAGAGACTGATGACGGAACGACTGTTTAAAGCTGCTACAACATTAGTGAGAACTTTAAAGCAGGATGTTTGTTTCTTGATTAGTGATCGGTGCCATATAAAGGGAATAAAACTTATATACAAATATCAACTCAGATGTTTTTATCATTACACTTTAAAAAAAAATTTTTTTAAAGCCTAAAATGGCTAATGATCTGTTTGTTTCACCCAGTGTTTCTTTCCTTTATTTAAAAATTTCAGAGTCACAAATGCTTTCAAAACACAACAGCTAAATTCTCAATAAAGCATCATACAAGCGTATAACAAGCAAACCAGGCTGGAGTAAGAAAGTACAGTAGTCATAGAAATCTGCACTATTAAATACAACTAATTAAAAAGAAAATGATTTAATCACACTTTAAATTAAATACTGACTCACGCTGACTCTGACGGTGATTTTTGTTTTGTTTTTGCTTTTTTTTTTGTTTGTTTTTTTTTACTCTTTTTTTATCCCTGAACTAGACTGGAATGCAAAGGAGTGAGACAGGAAGGTGGAAACTTTTACACTTCACTTATCCCCCCGAGACATACTAAAAGAGAAAAGGTTTGAAACTGAGACTTTAACTCGATGTAGCGGAAATCGAATCAAAATCACGTCAAAATGTATTCAGATGAAGTGTTAACAAAGTGTAGTAGTAGTATACAGCAGTAGTATTGTAGTATTGTCATTTAAAAAAACAGCGTCGAACTGAAAATGCATAAAAATGCATCAAATAAAAGGCAGCAAACAATCGAACCCACATTAATAAAAAGCCAAAGAGTAAAAATGAGTTTTTAACAATCGCTTCAATGTTTCCAAATGAGGAAATTTAATGTTTTGATCATCTAAGGCAAGGCTGCAAGGAACGATAACAAAACCGATATTATTCACTTCACCGAGCTGCACAGCTGGAGAGAACGACGCGCGGGAGAAGGCGAGGAAATACAAGAGGAAGAAAACTGCACCGAAAGTCTCTGCTGGAACTGCTACTGGAAAAACGATATGATTCGTTCGGTTGAATGTTTAAAAATCTTTTTTCTTTTATTTAGATTAAGTTCCAAAAAGCTGACATCTCACCCAAATCCATCACAGGACAGTGACGCAGCTGGTTAAAGATCAACTTACACACCACCCAGTCAGAGTGTCCCTTTTCTTCTGCTCGTCTCAGGAGGCTGTTGTAATTCGGGAGCTTTTCAAGCCGAGTATAAACTACGACAGGAATGTCTGGAGTCCCTGGTGTTCGTATGCTTTTATTTTATGGAGCTGAATCAGACTTACTGCCACAAAACTAATACAGTACAGTTAAAGAAGGAAAGCTGTATCCTGGTAAGCGTATAAGTAAAAGATCTAGATGGTTCTAAGCGTTTAATAAGAAACTGTTATCAAACCTGTAATTATCTCCCTTGGTTATGGTTTTAATTTGGATTTAAAATCACACAAAAGTCCTATATTTCTAGAATATGTATATATAATCAGATAACGCTAAAACTGAGTCAAATTGAATGGCGCAAATGTGAAGAAGAAAGAGTTAAAAACAGATTAAACATGGAACTAAAAGGGATGGAAGAGATTTCTCCCGTCATACTTCCTACTTTTTTCCTCCGTTCTGATTCCATTCACTCATCTTCAGTAGTAAACACTCAGGATCAGGATCAGGATGGATCTTAAGTCTATAGCAAGAACACAAGTGTGAGGCAGGAGCACACCTGGGACAGGACACCAGGGCATCACAACAGATCACACGTAAGCCAGGACATTTTTTGGGAAGACGGGAGGAAATCGGAGAACCGGGAGCAGAAGGAGAACATGTGAGGCTCCACAGAAAGAGAAACCCGAGCTCGGATTGGAAGTGGGTGACTGTGGAGCACTTGCAGATAAAAGATCTAGATCTTAAGTTCCTTGGGTTTTAAACACAAATGTAATTAAGGTTGTTGTTTTGGTTTTTTTTTTTTTTTTGCTTTTTGGGTTTTAATTAAGAAATACATTACAAAGATTTTTATTATACAATTTGATTTAAACCTGCACAAGTTGATTGATTATGACGACGATGATCACTGAGGTTTAGTTAAATACCTAATATAGTAAAATATCAGAACTGGTCTCTGAAATGAATAATTTTCCGGTGAATGTTCAGGCTGCAATTAAAGAAAATGAAAACCACCTAATGTAGAATAAAGAATACAGAATCCATTTTAATCCTACTGCTCTTGCTTTTCTACTAAAATCATTCAGCATGTTGCAGTGAGAATTCGCATTTTGTGGGCTTTCTGTTGTTGATTTTAATTCAATATGGTTACGCTGTTAAACTAAAGCGGACCGAGGATTAACCCCAAATTTGTAATCTTTAATAAAAGAAAATCCCGGTGAAGGATGAATACAGAATAAATTCTTAACAAATTGTATTCACATTCCTACTAAAATTGATGCACCAGAAATGTAGTTTTGGGGGTTTGTTGTTATTTTCTTGTTGTTGTTTTTTTAGTAAGGTTCCACTACATTGAATTTATAATTAAAGAAACTTGCTAAATAATCTCTAGAAGCAGATACACGTTGCAGAAGCATGAAAGTGAACTTTCTAACATCGTCACATAAATACCATACCATGGGGAAAAAAAAGTCAAAGCTTGAAACGAGTGTGTCACATGTTTACACATCACCACGCGTAGGGACGAAGCCATGATAGGTCCATCAGTGTCATCATTCCTAAAAATGTAGAATATAAGATAACAAATCAATAAATGGACTTTCCCATACCTCTGTAGGTGTTCGAATGAAGGTGTCGAGTCCACCGGGCCTGTTCCCTGCTTTTTACTTTGCCCATTCTCGAAAACGTTCTTGTCCCAAGCTTGTTTCATGCTAGAGAACCACTTTCCACCTGCAGAACAAGAACTCGGATAAGAAACCCTCAGCCGGAGAAGCTTCCCTATATGGTGACCGAACGGACTGGGATTCCCGTCCCACTGAAGTCTGCTTCAGCTGCCTGCTCGCTGGGGCAAGGTTTTTTTTTTCCTCTTTAACTTTAAAGTGGAGAGAAGAAAAGTCCAGCAGGTTGAAGCACAGGCTACACTCTTGTAAAACTTGGAACGCCGACTAAGAGGATATGACAGGAAGCAGGAGTTGAAAGTCGCTTGGCCAATTGGGAGTCCGGGATACGATAAAGGGGGGGGGACTGATCCCCCTCTTCCAGCCCTCTTCATTACCCCTCCTCTCTCTCTCACTCTCTCTCGCTTTCTCTAACAGCCCGGTCGTGAGGAACACCAGACGTCCCACCACTGGACAAATCCCTCCGGGTCGTTCATGTTTTCTTACGTCCCTTTGAAGCAAACTCAAAAGGCCAGGTCAAGTAAAAGTGTTTGACGAGTTTTCTCGGGCAAATGTGTGTGTGTGATGAGAAAAGGGGGACTAGATCTGTGGTGTTTAGATCACAGGGCCAATGTGACAACGGCAGCTTACCTCAAATAATACTCCCAACCCCTTTGTTTCCAGCGTAACCACTGCATTAAAACTCTGGCCCAGGTTAGTAGTAGTAGGCTTTTTATTGTCATTTCAACACATACAGTTCAGTACACAGTGAACGAAACATCGTTCCTCCAGGACCAAGGTGCTCCATACATGTAACATAAATTAACAAAAACTAGCTAAGACCACCATGATTAAACAAAAGTAAACTATGCAAGAATACAAAACGACACACACACACACACACACACACACACACACACAAAAAAAAAAAACTGAACAAAAAAACAACATGAAGGGGACATGCAAATAAATTGGTAAAAGAGGTGCAAATGAACTGTCCATAAGGTGATAGGTGAAGAAACATTTCTTGGTAAGTAGCAGCAAAGAAAAAAAAATAGCTTGTGTGAAAATAGCAAGTAATAAATATTGTGCAACAAAAGCAACTGCACGTTGGTGTTTGAGGTTCCACTTTACTCCCAGTGTGTGCTGATAGCTTTTAATAACACAACAATTACCTAATCAAGCATTAGAACATCGTCTTAATATCAGGTCCATTAATATCAGTTTGTGAATCCTCGTTCAAGGCAGATTAGAACAACATCTCTCTGCATGTTTCTTGCCGCAGGAGCCAGACGTGTAAGGAACAAAGTCACAAAGTGACCCACAAAGTCTTTTTTATTATTTTTTTTGAAGAAACAAGTGGCCGGATTTCATTAGCTGTCAATCAATTAAGAGGGCGGACATACATCAGCTGTATACACTTCCAGACCTTACCTATATATCAAGCTTAGGTTTCCTCAGTCCACAGTCCATGACAAAAGCTGAATGAAACAATCCAGACAACAGACCCATTTGCTAAAGCTCCCGTTCAGGTTCGAGGAACCGAAGAAGGAGCCAAATTCACTATCACTTTCTACATCAACACATCCTCTGTTTAAATGATGGATGGTGAACGTGAAAGAACATCCGATAAACTCCTCTGCTGACGAGCGGGGACAAGGGTGCGGCTCTTTGAATAAAATTCCTGTTGTGATTTCTGGAACAAGAGAAGAGAAAACACAGGTAACCTGCCATTGCTTCCACCCATCGGTGCACCAACGGGAGGACGGTAACATGAACGGATGCTACAAATGTGTCTAACCAGGTGTTTAATGGCTTCAATGACACATGATATTACATTTTAAGAGGTGTTAAAAATTAACCTGCTTTAAACTTTAAGCTGTAAGGGGGCACCTCTGGAGAAAATCTGGCAACGTTCAAAGACGTGACATCATTATGTAACACATCGCACCTATCCGGATTTAAAACCGGAGGCCTGAACTGGCACTTCCTCAGCCTCAGCTACATCACTCACCCATTCATCGTCTGTACCGCCAGTTAGACTAACCTGCATGGCTTTGGACTGAGAGGAAACTGGAGCACCCGGAGGAAACCCTCTAAGCCCAGGCAGAACATGCAAACTCAGAACCGAAGCGGGAATCAAACCAAGAAACTGGAGGCAACAGCGCTAACCAAAACGCCACAGTGCGCCCAGCTACATCACTTTATGTCGTAACAAGCTTGTCGGTACCCAAACTAGCAGCCTAAATCAAATCACTGTGACCCTGACCAGGCAGGTACTAAGGATGAATAAATAAAAAAATCTGCATTTATATAAATGGCTGTGGCCTCTTGTTTGTGCTGCAAGCCTTGAAATAACTTTCCACTCAAGTGAGTCATTTTTTATCAACCTTATAACTTTATAAAAAAAAACTTTAAACTTGATTAAAAATATATCACTCCTCCAGATCATCTGTAGCATAACATTTTCAGTTCGAAGCGACTATGCCGTATTGTTAACTCATTCCATTACCTTTATGTGAAATAAAAGCCTAACCCACCTTATCAGTGTGATCTGTGTGAGCTCAGGCGTCTCACTTTCTCATTGAAGTCACGACGGAGCCCCAGTCCTTAAGATCATTTTCCCTGGAATCTGTTCGAAGTGCAGCTGGGAATGTCATTCAGGCAGGGGGGACGAGAAAGGTTTCTGACAACTATGGGGACGTAACACACACCTGCTGGGCTGTTCAGTAGCCGAGCGACGATTCCGAAAAACATCATGTGGGGATTTGAACAAACACACGGACACGACAGTTTTAAGCTTTTGTTTATTAGAACACAATTCCCAGAACCGATCTAATTCTGCTGATTTATCATTTTTACATTATTACTCGTCCACATTTTTTTGTAAACTTGCTGCACATGAACATAAAATACAGCACTAGAACTCTGTGTTAAAAGCTTGTTGCTGTTTGTTGCTTGGTGTTCGATTTACATGACCCCCATAAAACAGCCTTAGAGCTCCCGCTTGTAAATGCCTTTGTTTTTTTTTGTCACAGGTTGTTGCAGTGAGAGGTTTAACATTACAGATGAAAAAAAAAAAAAAGTTTCCAGTGACACAATGTACTACACAATGTCACATATGTTCAGTGCGTCCTATAGTCGAGGGTGAGTCAAAAATGATCCGCACTCCGGTTATATCAAAACTTCTTTTGTCTTATTAGTGCTCTGTGTTCAAGGCTCCTGTCTCCCCGGTGTGAATGTCAAACGTTAGATCAGGTGGTTTGTAACTGCGGTGCGAGTAAAAATGGACGCCCCCACGTTTGGTGAACAGCAGCGTGAAGAGCGGCGTGCAGTGATTTGTTTTCAGCGAAGACTTCGTGCGAATGGAGTAAGGAGGAAGCGTTCTGTCGTGAAGAAGTGTGTATGAATGGATATAAAAGTTAAAGGAAGGTCGCACGAGCGTTAGACATCAAGAAGGAGCCGGCGCCCGACCACGTCCACGGCTGATGACCGTCCCTATAGTCCTGATCTCGCTCCATCAGACTTTCACCTGTTTGGTCCCCTGAATGCAGCCTTACGAGGTTGACGATACACTTTTGATGAAGAAGAGAAGACAGCGGGGCATTCGTGGCTCACAGCTCCGCTGTAAACATTTGTTTTTATTTTTTTATGAGTGAATACGAAGGCTTGTCAACAGATGAACAAAGTGTATTGAAAGGCAAGGAGATTATGTTGAAAAATGTATTGATGTGATCGTCTTTTCTATAGCCAGAGTGCGGATTATTTTTGACTCAACCTGGTATACTGTTGTTATTGTTAAGCAAAAACAAGAACTAAGGAGGAGCTTCTGGAGGTTTTCTTCTAGAAGCACTTTTCTCCACATGCTAAAGCATGCTGGTGTGAACGCGATCCTGAACTTCTGAAAAGATCTACGATGCACGAGACGATTTGTGCGATTCTCAGAGAATCGAGCGTCAAACATGGTTGATACCTGGAAAATCACCCTCACACTCCCTGGTGTGATCACAAATTCACATTTGAAATAATATCGTCTGAATGTTCAGAAGTGATCTTAGAGTTGTTCATCAATAACATGAAAATTCTTTGTCAAATTCTTTCTTTGATTTTTTTTCCCCAAAGCAATCGGATGAGTTTGACGCCACCATCTAATCCACCTCTAAAGCAAGTTCATCTCACACAAACACACTTTGATCTGCCGCCCCAGACCAGTTTAACACTTCCTCCAGCAGCACCAGGGACTTTCACTGATGAAGACGACTGCAATATGGCACCTTGGCTTCACACCTCGAAAAGCGTTCGATCGTTAGCCCGCTTCCATTCCCGCGCGGTCCTCCAGTCACAGTCGACACCTAACACCTGGACACACACCTCAATGACTTTTACATCTAGGAAACAAGATGTGCTGAGGCCAGTCAAGAGGCTGAGGTGTGGAAGGTACAAAATATCTTTGTGTATGTGTTGAAAACCTGCACATGTCAGTGCTGTGGCTTACTGATAGGTTTCAGTCTGCCCCCTATTGGTGCACCATGGTACTGTAAAGGGGCAGAATTCAAATCCCTGAAATGCATCACAATAAAATCACACAATACAAATAATGTCCACTGCATTGCACATTTTCTGTTATTCACTTTATAGATTTGTGGGTGTTGAATGAATATGGCTAAATACTGTTGTTTTAGGAAAATACCCAATTTCAGAGTCATAACAGGACATTTGCTTCATCACAGGATATCACAACAAATTTTTTTTTATTGATTTTAAACAGGGATATAACAGGGTAAACATGCAACGTTCCAATACACGTTTTATAGCCCCCTTATAAAACCCTATACCACCCACCCCACCCCTCCCTGACTCCAAGCCAGCTATACATATATGGGAAAGGTTAGACGCCAGGCATATTTACAAAAGGAGAGAGATGAAAAAAAAATTATAATAATAAATGAGCTGGAAGTTTTAGGTTCTGCATGCAAAAAAGACTAAATAAATAAATATTAAATAGGTAAGGAATCAAACTATAAATGTATATGAAAAAAGCGAAGGAAGGGCCCCCACACCTGTTGAAATTTAAAATCTGAACGGCGGATTGAGTAGTGAATCTTCTCCAGGGATAAACAGGACATAATATCTCTGAGCCACTAGGAATGAGTGGGTGAAGTCGCGTCCTTCCACTTAAATAAAAGAGAACGTCTGGCCAGGAGTGTCGCAAAAGACAACAAACGCTGTTTAGCTGGAGTTAGACGCTTATCTTCCTCACCGGTAACACCAAAAAGAGCAATCAGAGGGTCTGGTTCAAGACTGCATTTCAATATGTACGACAAGGTTTTAAAGACGTCCCTCCAGAATTTTTCCAAATTCGGGCATGTCCAGTACATATGAATAAGAGACGCCTCTCCGCTTTTACATTTATCACAACAAGGATCAACGTCTGGGTAGAAACGGGAGAGCTTGAGTTTGGAGAAGTGAGCCTGTGTACATCCTTAAACTGTAATAAAGAGTGCCGGCGCATAAGGAAGTTGAGTTGACAAGCTTGAGAATTGAATTCCAAGTGTCGTCTGACAGTGTCAAATTTAGGTCCCTCCCCCAAGCAGCTTTGATTTTACTCAAAGAGGTGTGACTCAGACCATCACAGGATATCATAACGTAATTCGTTTCCAATAAGAGCACGCCTTTACAGCCAAAACACGGTATTGGTGCTGATTACATTTTTGTATGTTATACATATAATACAGAAAGTGTGTGTGCCAAAAAATGTATTTCTTAAGTTTATGCAACATGGAAGTGACCAAGCCTGCTTCCCTTTACAGTAAATTTCAAGTTGCCAATTTTTGTCGCTTCAAACAATAATCATTGTTTACAAAAATTGGTATTCAGTTTTTTTTTTTTTGTGAAACCTTAAAAAGCAAAAAAAAAATCTGTAGTGTCTGTAACCATGTCAAATTCATGTTTAAATATTTTAACAATTTTGCATTTTAGAATATTACACATTTTCAGGTTTATGTATTTTCATGTGAAATCTAAATTGGCCAGGTTTTATCGAATGACAGTTAAGACCGTTGAAAGATTTGAATTCAAAAAAGTTCCGGACACTAAAACATAAAAGGGCGTTAAACTGTATTGAGCAAATGTGTGTTTTTTTTTTTTTAATCTGATAAAAATATGTATATAAATGCATAGCATATTTACAAAAAAATTAAACATGGTTCGGGAGATAAGAAGCATAAAGTCTGATGAAAATTTGTGTTACATGATCCTATCTGAAAATTCACTTTTTAGCACTGATACCAGGTTGTATAAAAATATTAGGTTGTATTTTATTTCATATTATACCTTTTATGTTTTAAAATACTCATCCTGTCAGTCAGTGTGTTAGCTAAGCTAGCTAACCTGACTAGCATGTCCGCGTGAACCTCAAACTCACACGTGAAGTTAATGGTCATTTTAACCACCGTGAACAAAAAATTATTTATAAATATATTTTCAATTAATTAAAAAAATATTTTGCTGTAAAAATTTCCTAAATATTGAATGTCATGAAACATTTCCTGCAAAATTATCTCCTGTTTTTTTCCTCCCCATCTCAAAATGTCTATGTTCATAAAATATCCGCAAATTTCACACGTCCACAAATAAATAACAGCTAAATAAGGTTTAAGTTAATAACTACACATTCTGATCTTTGTATACTGTAGCTGATATTACAGTGTATGTACAGAATAAAAACACCTCAGTCTGGGCGACGATCTGAAGTGGAAATATGATCACGAAGCCGATTCATTTTTAACATCAGACTGTTTTATTCCGAAGCAAAACATTAAAGATTACAAATGTTTTATAGATAATTTTATCATAATGAAATGCATCAACATTTTTTTATCCATTTAGGAGAGCAGTTCTTTCACTACATCACTCGCACTTAGATCATAGTAGCTATAAACACTCGGACTCGGAGCTGAAGTTCCTCAAAGCAAAAATAGTTTGTTGAATTACAGGAGCTGAACAAAAACTTATAAAAGTGTTTGAATTTCTCTGCACTGCAATTCATTGTGTATGTTTTCAATTAAAATGCAATTCAAGCATTTAAAATTCGATGCTAAATGATGAACTTATTTCCTGTTCAATTGTTAAAAAGTGTTAAAAACACCATCTTCATTACTTTTCAACCTCACAAAGTTCATGTAGCTTGTTGCGTCCCGTTCCGCTGTGTACTTTAAAGCGCTCGTCCGATCGTAACGCAGCACTTCTAGCTAACTGGCTACGCTGTCAGTCGAGCGGCAGAATAAACGATGCTATGCGCCAATATTCCACATGAGGGCGATGGATTTCAAATAAATGCAAATACAGTCACGTTCCGCAACAACATGGGTTTTTTTTTTCATTCTGATCAAATTGCAACGCTGAAAAAAACTCAAACATTTTTATTGCGGCAGGTTTTTGTTCGGTTCATGTACTGGAAGGCGACATGCTATTGTGCTGTGAGGAATTTTGACGCTGTTATACCTCCATACAGTTCCTCCCTCAGCACGCAATACTTAGCTTGTTGTGTTACGCAGAAACTACCAGCTGAAACCTTCATCAGTCGAGAATCTGTTAACTGTAACTCTGACTGGTTCCAACTGTTCCATCTTCTTTGATAATAATACTGAGACCACCGACACCCATCACATACTGCTGAACAACTACAACAACAAAAAAAAAAAATCTAAACTGAACTCTTTTTTTTTTTCATCATAAATGTAAATAGATAAGATATTAAACTTTTCAAAAGGTGTAAATGTGTGAAAATCGGAACAAAGTACCAGATTTCCCAGCCACCATTTGTTGCTGTATTATCATACAGTATGTATACAGAGTATAAATGCTGACACACTTCAGGAAAAGTAATATGATGTATATTATATTCATATCATGTTATCATATAATTATTATTGTAACATTATCATATATATCAATATACAACATATAGCAATGAATTTTGTATTCGAATTTTGTGTTCAAATATATATTATTTTTATTTACCTGAATTGTGTATACATTTTTTTGGCTGACTCTGAATAGTATATATACTGTATGTACACACACACGGATATCTATATAAAGATACTGTATATAAGTATATACACACACACACACACACACACACACACGGTGGGCCATAAGTTTCCATACATAGGAAAATTAAATATTTTTAATATAAAAAAATATATAATTTTAAAACATCCATTTTTTAGTTTTTTGTTTCAGAGACCCTAAAAAGATGCGTTTGACAAAAGAGCAACAAACTGAAGTGATGCTGATGGCGGCGTCAGTAAGCGGTCACATGGTTGCAACAAAATCTAACAGCAACCGTGGAACGAACAACGGTAACCATGTAGAGCATATTATATGAATAAATTGTTTCTTATAAAAAAAAAAAACATTTAAATACAATGTATGGAAACCTGTATATATGTATATTATATAAACGTTTTCTTTTTCTAGACTCTTATACTGTAAAGCACTTCATTATAAATGTATGCAAGATTCTCCATAAACAAAGTCTATATTATTATTATTATTTGTTGTTGTCGTCGTCCCGTGTTGGAGTATAATATGATCAAACGTATTTTAACTACATTGTATCGCTGCCGCTCGAGGCTCAGAGGACGGAGTTGTTTTTTGGTGATTACGCTGCACCTCGGATGACTCCTGAGGAATGCGGCCCTGGCACGTCGTGGTGAAGCGACTGCGGAGAGAAGCATCTGTTCCCTCAGAAGGGCGGCTCGTTAAACTGCCAGAGTTTATGGACACCCCGAGAGTGAGCGGAGAGAGCAACGGGCAAGGGCGCGCGGCGGGAGAGCCAGCAGTCACGGGGTCCACTTGGCACCTGTCGGACGACAAATTTACTCGTACAGGGGACGACTATAAAAAAGTGGGCAGATTTACGCCCGGGCTGGTGACGGGGTGTCGGCCCGGTTTGGATGCGAGGTCTCGGGCACATGTGTTTCTGTACATTACTCGCACAACGTTACACAACTTTCGATACGTACATGTAGACGTCTCTCGAAGCCCTGATGAGGAACCACACAGAGCGCAATAAAGACCGTGCGGACACTGGACTGGGACAAAAAGTGCCACACACATACACACTTCTCAGAAACTAAACCATCTTCGTTTAGACATTTGATCTTAAAGTATGAGATGCGAGTGTGTATGTGTGTGTGAGCTCATCCTCCATTTTCTGTTCCTCCGCCCACCGGCTTGCGGCCGTCGCTCCCTTCTCAAAACCTGTGATGAGAAGCTTTATAGCACGAGGCCGTTATCATGATATTACATTTTAAGATCGGTTATTACTATTTATTACGGAGCTTATAATGACACCCAGTGCAGCTGGACACACACAGACACACAAACACACTCACAGTGACCGCGAGAGGCGAGGCAGAGGGGGGGAGAAAAAGGGGGGGATAAAAACAAAACAACCCCGCAAAAAATTATGAATGAGTAAATAAATACAAATAAATAAAAATAAGACAATTTCACATATATTTAGGCATCTTTATTTTTTGAGTAAAAGTTGAGAACAAATTAAAATAAAAAAAAAACTGATTAGGTGAGAGAAGCTTGTTTGATACAATCTAAAATCCAACAAACAAAAAATTCTAAGGAATGCAAAAAACAAAAACAAACCAAAAACTCCCTCAGGAACATGACTAACATTTAACAGCTGATTAGACCAAAAAAAAAAAAAAAAAAAAAAGTTAACGTGAACACGTCTGTAGCTGTCTTCTCTAATGTTACACCATCAAAAAAAAAACAAAAAACAAAAAAAAATGCATACACAATGTGAAAATAAAGCACAACACTTTCTTGAATATAATAATCAAAAAGACAAACATGCTTTAACATCAGTGTTTAACACAACAGAATAAAGTATAATTTCTTTATTTAAAAAAATAATAAAAATAAAAAACCCCGCTAAATCAGACTTGACACAAAGGATTGGAAGAAAACAAAAAGGAGGAAGAGGAGGAGGAGGAAGAGGAGGGAGTCGTCTTCGTAAGACTTAGCCGTGAGTGGTGTCGTCCTCCACGAAGTCCTTGGCCTGCTCGGCGGAGATCACGTCGATGTGACTCACCTTAATAACACACGAAGAAAACAGAGTTAGAAATAAATAAATAAACAAACAGAGATCACTTCCTACACACTGGAGTGTCGCGAGAGAGTTCGAGGGAAACCGTTCGTCACCTTGTTTCTGAATTTGACTCCGTAGAACTTGTCTGCCGACTCCAGCAGCTCGGGTCTGAAGGTGGTGGTGATGAACTGTGCGTGTCCCGCCAACTCCACGATCATATCTTTAAAGAAATGAAAAAATAAATTAATAAATGAAAAGGATTCCGTTATGAATCGTGATTCTTTTATGCGGTGGATCACAAACGGCATAAAGTTATCAAAAATCACACGCACGCGTCTCTGATCTGCCTTTTCCTCCAAACTGAGAGCAAATTAGTCTCGAACCCCCTCATTACACGCGCATACACCAGACTCAAAAACACCGCCGGCGCTAATTAGTCGGAAAATCACACGAAGCCCCATTTTAGAAGCCGCGCACGCCCACGTGCTCGTAGCCGCTCCATCCGCGCTGTCGAGCTTCGAGACTTCGGAGGCGTTTAAGGCGCCGTTTCATTATAATCCTACAGACGGTACGTCCGCTATCTACTACTGACATATTCGCATCCCGAGTGATAAGAGTGAATTATTCACCAAGTGTGGTTAGAAATGATGAGTATGGAGGAGGACAGAGATACACACTGATCAGTTAAATCTTAAACTCTTGTACAGTGGAACCTTGGATTGTGAGTTGGTTAAAAAACAAACAAAAAAAAAAAAGTTTAAAAAAAAATATTATTAGAGACACAATCTGGCCAAAAATCTTTGTTAAATTTTGCTCCGTCATGAAGCGATAATGACGATGCTTACGCCCCTCCCCCTCTCACCTGACACAGCTTTCCTGTGCTGCGCGTCCAGAGCCTGGTCGATCTCATCAAACAGGTAGAAGGGGGCGGGGTCGCACTTCTGAATCGCGAAGATGAGGGCGAGTGCCACCAGGGACTTCTGTCCTCCGGAGAGCTGCTGCATCTCCCTCATCTCTCCCTGCTTCCCCGTGAAGGACACCTGAGACAGGAGACAGGGTCAGTGATTACTTAAACCATCAACACCACTACTCGACGTCTATCAGAGACGATCTTACTCTGATCCCGACTCCGGTGAACTGGTCCACGCTGGGAACGCTGCTCTGTGAGGCGGAGCCCCTCTCGCTGTCGGCTCCGCCCTCCCCCTCATCCTGAGACTGCCCCCCCTCGGCGTCTCCTTTCTTCATCACCAGAGTGGCTTTGCCTCCGGGAACTAACTTCTGGAAAACCTCGCTGAAGTTCTTCGACACCTGAAAAAAGGCATAAATAAATAAACAAACAAACAAACCCAAACCCAGCTCGCTGACGCGTGGCGTTAGACTGGACCGTAACCGCCTGCGAGAGCAGCGTACCGCGTGCGTGTGCTCACCTGCTTGAACGTGAGCTGGATGGCCTCATATTTACGCAGCTCCAGGACGTTCATAAGCTCCATGATGGACTTGTAGCCGCGGTCCAGCTCGTCCTGCCTCTTGATCAGCTTCTCCTTCTGCTCGGAGAAGTTCACGAACTGGTCCAGGGCCTTCTTGTTCACGTGGCTGTACTTCTTCAGTTCAGTGTTGCACTGCTCCAGCTTGCGGAAGAGCTGCGGGTGGCGGGCGAGAGACAAACACAACATCGGTTTGAATCGTCGCACCAATCTGCGTTATTTTTTTTAAGTGATCGCTATGGCAATAAAAGGAATGTTTATTTGTAGGGGAAAAACAAACAAACAAACAAACAAACAAAAAAACACTTTCACTAAATGACTAGTCAATTTCCAGATTTGGCGTAAATGTTATATTTTAGTAGATTTTATTTTAAAATTCTTTTCAATTGGCATAAAAAAATAAAAAAAAATCTAACACAGTTAACAACATAGTTGACCAAAGTGCTGTATAACGCTAATATAGCTGCAGACATGAAGAAAAATAATAATAAGAAAATAAAATGAAAAATATTAGTTTATGAGTGCCACGCACTCATCTTCTATACCGCTTAATCCTGTATTCACATACACACTCATTCACACACTACGGCCAGTTCGGGAACGCCAATTAACATAACCTACATGTCTTCGGACTGTGGCAGGAAACCGGAGCACCCGGAGGAAACCCACCAAGCATGGAGGAGAACATGCAAACTCCATGCACACAGTGACGGAAATCAAACCAGGCTGGGAATCGAACCCAGACCCTGGAGGTGCAAGGCAACAGTGCTAATCACTACACCATCGTGCCGTCCACGTGATTTAAAAAAAAAAAAAAAAACATTGATTAAGATTCTACAAGTAGTAAAATTATATAAATATTACAATTTCCCAGATTTTGTTACAAGAAAGTGCAATGAGTTCCTTATAACATTACTTTTCTCACTTAAAAACCAAGCGCAGCATTTAAACACTACAAACTAACTTCAGATACAAGAGTTTAACATTTAACTGAGCATTCAATTTATTACTTTCCCCATCTCTAATATTTAACAGTCAGCAAGTTTTACATGCTATTAACAGGTTTCACCTGCATCAACTGGAACTAGCGAGACAGAGACAGACGTTAGAATAGAAAATAAATTGTTTGAATTTTTCTCTCTCTCTCTCCCTTTTTTTAAGAACAGAGAACAGCACTTAGCCGCTTATTAAAAACCTTCTAATCGTTTACTTTTTAATACTTGAGTGCATTTTTAAGTAGCATTTTACTCAAAATAAACAAGCTTCCACTTTAAGCAGGAATGCGAGGTCGCTGTTCCTATTAACTTGATTGTTAATATTAAGTTAAAAGGAAGCAAAAAATAGAAGCAAATTATCCAAATAATAGTCAGTCGCGACCCTAGAGCGTCAACATACTTCTGATAAGCGTTAGAAAGATAAATAACACGTGAACGAGGTGTTAGATTAGTCAGGAAGGAAAAGAAGAAAAAAAAACAAAACAACACTCATCTACTCCTGAGACCATGCGCTCAATGTGAACGATACAACACTGTAGAAATGTCCTCAGAGTCTCAGAAAGAGTTTAATTCAAAAACGTTCAAACTTCTTGTACGGTGACGAGGAACTGGATCTTTAAACGGCACAAAAAGGAATGAGGGCGGGGCTACATTAATAGACCGTTCATAAATAGTGTTTTAACGCATTCTGACTGATATTTAAAGCCACAAAGACAGACCAAAAAAAAAAAAAAAAAAAAAAGTCTGTCAGGGTGCTCGGCGTCGCCCTCGTCACACACTTCAAACGGACGTTTATATAATGAGAGAGGAGGAGAAAGGAGAGCTTAATGAGGGTCTGAGTCACCTCTGTGTAGGAGTGTGTGTCTGTGTGAGGGGGGGGGGGGGGATGCAGTGAAGTCACGGGAGAGAGAGAGATGGAGAGAAGAAACTCAACACGCCGACCGGATGTGGTAACGGACCACAGTGACGCGTGAGAGAGAGACGTGAAGACGTGTGAGAGAGACGTCACCTGCTTGAGCGTGAGCGTCTGGTACTTCTCGAAGGCCTCCTGCGGCAGGGAGCCGAGCTCGCGGATCTTCTTCATGCACTCCTCCTTCTTCTTCAGGAGCATGCCCTGCCGGTTGGTCATCTTCTCCAGCTCCTTGGTGTCGTGGTTGATGGCCTCGTTCTGCTCCTTCTCGATGTTCTTCCAGCGCTCCATGCTTTTTATGTGGTCCTTGATCTCCACCTCGGTCTTATCGATCAGTGTGTCCAGGTCTAAGAGAGAGAGAGAGAGAGAGATAAAGAGAGGGATGATTTATACACCAGTTCCTTAAGTTTGATGTAACAGCTGATGTTTTCTTTTTCTTCTTTTATTTCTTCTACATACTCACCCTCGGACCGGGCCATAGTGTCTTTGATGCGTTTATTGATACCGTCCAACTCGGACGTAGTGGCAGTGAGGACGGTTCCTCCTTCGGTCTCTCTCAGCTCGTTCAACTCCTAAATAAAAAAAAAATACATCAACCACATCGGCACCACGTCAGTACAGGTCGTCCCCCAGTTCCATTCCGGACGCCACGGTGTTCGTAAGTCTGATTTGTTCATAAGTCGGACAACGCGAGTTTTATACACCTTATACACGAATATACAATATACAGCATACTAATCCACTTGACTAAATCTCTGTCTTCTTCCCTCACACTGCCATCATGTGGCCAAAAACCGAAACCGAGCCTAAGGAAATAAATCTCACAGTGAAATGTAAAAAAGTGTTTTGTCTGTGTCTTTAAATCGCGAGGGGAATCCTGGACGTCAGAGTTGTTTTCCACTGTATTGGACTATGAACTCTGTGGATTTTTTCCGAAATGAGAATTACTCACCATCAGGACAGCTTTACACGACAGACGTTTTATATAATCATCGTGTTCACGGACTGATGCATTGAAACTGGCGAGGCCGACTCATTTCTCCCGCACACACAATATAGTGGGCTTTGGACGTTTCACTTACACAGTGAAAATATTGTATATAATTGTAAATATTGGTATCTGCTGCACCCCAGTGTATATTTTTTGCACAAGCTACTTCCGAACGTTCTGTTCGTATCTGCGGAATGGAATGTTCGTGACTCCTGTACTCTGCGCATTCTTACAATTTTTGTTCCTGTTAGCATGTTAGCATGACCCACCTGTTCCACCTGGTCCAGGCGTTTGCGTAGGTTCTCGTTAAGATACGTCTCCACCCTGGTCATAATGCCCTCCAGTTTAATTCTTTCGTTCAGCAGCTGCCTGTTGTCCTACATTAAAAGGAAAAAAAAAAAAAAAAAAAAAGATAATGTAGTGTACGACACCAAGCTTTGGTAAAGTCTGAAAAGCAGGCATTAGTACTGTTAATAAGAGCATCGTCGTACCTGCTGAAGTTGTCTGATCTCGTCGTTGAGGTCGTCGACGCGGCGCTGGTCCTCCAGGCTGAGCTGGGAGAGAAGGTCGGTGCCGAGCTCGGCCTTCAGGGACTCGCGTGTGCTCTCCATGGCGTGCAGGCTGGCCTCCAGACTCTGAAGACTGCGTTGCTGTAGAGGACAGGAAGAGAGAGGGAAGAGGGGTGAGGAAGGGAGAGACAGAGAGCAGCTTGTCTAGGTGTGTGTTTCGATATTTCACTTTCTTATCACCATGACAGTAAAACAAAGCTCATTCTGTCTAACTGTTTCTGCGTTACGACCTGGTCAAGGATATATATGGAATACTATTTAGCAAGTATTAGGATTCATCTAATGATCCATGACTCGTCTTACATCTTGTTCTGTGAGCGTTCTGCAAGACGAGCAAAAAATATTTGAATAAATTTTGACTTGTTAAACGAGCGAGGTCTTGATATACGAGTACCATAGTACGTATACGCTTTGTCTGCCGAGCGTCACGTGATCACGACAGCGCTAATGGCTCTCTCTCTCTGTGGGATTGTAGGTAATCGTCTCCCATACTCGGTCTCGGTGCATAACTCATAAATTAACATCCGTGCGCGTGCACCGTTTATACTTGTACTGCATCATGATCGCAATCCAAGTTTCACTGTGCACGACGCTGCTTTTACACAAACGGTTAACTTTCTTTATCATTTCCATATCAGAGTTGTATTTTCCCGGATCGCCATGAACCGCTTGTCCAGGATCGGTGGGACACGATCTGGACAAATCCGTCTTTAAAAACATCGAGCACACATTCTCATGGATATTTAAAGACTGGTTACACAATCATGGTGAGAAAAAAAAAAAAAGAAGAGGAAAATAAATAAAACACTAGCAGATGCAGGACTGTTTCTGTCGCTCTGTGTCGCCGAGACACGTGTGGGTGTGACGGAGGGAGCCGAGACACATTCTGATGGACTTATTTATTTAGGAATCATCTCGGGTCTCAAGCGTGACTTGACACGAACATGATGTGATAAACAGTTATACAGATGGATCAGACACAGACAAAGCGACATCACGCGCACGAGTAAGTGGTGTTTATTTTTCCGTAGTTTTTACCTTTGGCATGAAGGTTTTCTCCGACTGCTGCCTCTTCTCCTTCAGCATCTTCATCTCGGAGAGGATGCTGTCTCGCGAGGCCTTGAACTTCCTCTGCTGCGTCTCGATCTGCTGCATCTGGTTCATCAGCTGATCGATCTCGTTGTTGATGCGTGCGCCGGAGTTAAGGCTTCATCAGTCATACACACACACACACGCACACACACCTCGACTACTCCTTTACTCAGTAGAAGAAAAAAAAAAACAATAATAATAATAATAAAGCTTCACCCATTATAGCGCGTCTCGTCTATAAATACACACACACACACACACACACACACACACACACACACACACACACTCTTCATTTCAAGGTTATATGATTTCTGCAGCATCTATTTATTTATTTATTTATTTCCCCGCTCGCGGTGTTAGAGCAGACCGCGGGGATCCGTCGTCGCGTCACACCACCATGAGGATGTTGAACGCATTTCTAAGAATAGCGCGAACAAAGCGGAGCAATCAACACTGAGAGACTGAGAGCGGGATATTTATTATTGGAACAAAAATAAATAAATAAATAAGCCTTGCTCCCTCCTGTGTCTGACTCACCGCTCGAGTTGTCTCTGTGTTGTGTTAGCTTTACGCTCACTTATTTATTTATTTATTTGAGTAGGAATACATTTTTAGATGATTGTTCTGCCTTTTCAAATCACCAAACAGGGTCTGTTCTATGCAAACAATCAACAATCCACAGAGGTGCAAAAACCGTTTTGCTCTCACCTTTTTTTTTTTTCTTACATAAAAGCTGCACGTAAGAGACGAAGAGGAACGTCACGCCACATACGACTCGCATGGAAGATCTGTATTCATCTAGTGTTGGATGCCAGTTATTGATTAAAAATAGCATGAAGAGAAATTACAGGAGGTCGAGAGTCTAAAACATACAGGGATGGAAAAAGGAAAAAACCTGGTGTAAAAAACAATTAACGCCTTCCTTCTAATTCACTCCTCCCCTAAGAGACATTTCTATATATATATATGTCTTTCTGTTCAAGTCCCCGTCTCCTCGGTCAGAGCTGTGCAGGTGTGAGAGTGTTACATCGGTTCATTTGTAACTGCAGTGCGAGCAAAAGATAAATAAATCGGTAAATAAAAACAACTTGTGATTTGCTCAAAAGACTGACAGAAGAAGAGCAGCTTGTTTTTTTAAGGTGAAGGTTTTATATATATATATATAAAAATAAAAAAAAATAATAAAAAAATTTTTTTAAGAGAATCGGATCCATCACTCCGGGGGCGCATGGACAAAGTATGGAACGGGAACATCCTCAATCACAGACTCTCAAGGGCCAGAAGTATTGGAACATCATCAGGAAAAAAAAGAAGCTTTGTACGCTTATTGAAGAGCTGAAGACTAAACTCCAGATTGAACACAGAGGACCGATATCCGAGGCTGTCGTGATCTCACACGACATTATAGCGTCCTCCTTACAGTCCGTCCTTCTCGACCCGTCTGACTTTCACCCGTTTGGTCTCCTGAAAGCAGAACTATGAGGACGGAGATGGACTTCTGATAGAGGAGTGAAGACAGCGGTGCGTGCGTGGGCTCAGAGCTCAGTCGTAAACATTATTATTATTATTTTAAAGACGGAATACGGAAGAAACATTTTTTTTTTTTTTAAGCGCAATGTGTTGATGTGTTTGACTTTACTGAAAGTCAATTAAAATAAAGTCTACTGATTTTTTAATACATTTAATTCTACATTCTCTCCACAGAAAGACACTTCTATTTTTTGGTTTAATCCATTGTCAGAAGAAGCGATGAGATTTTTTTTTTTCCCTTCTTGTTGCAATTTCCTTCTACACGTTTCTAAAACGCGTGTGATGCAAATGAGCATAAATGATGTAAGACTGCTGAAATCTAATGAACTGAATTAGGCCCGTCTCTGTGTGTGTGTGTGTCGTACAGTAGTAGCGTCTTTTTAAAATAAAATCGCCGCCGATCATCTCTCATCCGTCTTTATCTCGGCGACTGCGGACCGGTCTGAACTCACTCTTGTCTGAAAACGTTTCCCCGCTATTGCACCATCGCGCTCGCAGGCCCTGCAGCAATGCATCATGGGAAGGATATGTTCGATGTTCCTGCGGAGGTTCTCGTTGAGTTTGGCCTCGAGCTCGGAGAGCTCCTCCTCCGCCTTGCGCATGTCCTTCTGGAGCTCCAGGCGAGACTTCCTCGTGTCGTAGTAGCCGCCGGTGAGAGCGCCGCGGTGACTCACCTGGTCTCCTACACACACACACACACACAGTTAATTTCTCATAATTTCAACAACTTTTCAACCCGTGAGGAGGAAATAAACGTGGACGTTAAAGGCGCCGAACCCTCCAAAGTGATGCAGTCCATGGTGAAGGCCCGGGCCAGTTGTGTGGAGACCTCCATGCTGCGACAGATGAGCGTCTTCCCAAACACGTGCTTGAAGGCTTTATCGAAGTTCGGGCTGTAGCGCAGTTTGCTGATCATCGGGATGGCGTCCTGGGAAAATCAATTATTTATACAGCGATTTAATTTCACTACAAATCGACACTGTTACCAAAAAAAACAACATTAAATTGTGCTCACGTTGGTCTCGGGGTACGCCGTGTCCCGAACGTCCAACTTGCTGAGGGGCAGGAAGGTGACCTCTCCGGGCAGGTTCATCTTGTTGAACTCCATCAGAATTTTCGTGCTCACCTCGTCAGTCTCGACGATGTGGTAAAACAACCTGACACACGCGGACACACACACACACACACACACACACACACACACACACACACACACACACACACACACGACAGAAACATCACATCTATAATATAGAGCTGATGCATCTGAGAACTGACTGAAAAAAGCCGGACAAATAAACACAAGTTAAAGAGTTAAAATTGTATAATCCTTCCCTTTAACATGATGTTCAAGTTCAAGTTGGTTTTATGGTCACTTCAACCATATACAGTTAGTACACAGTGAAACGAAACAACGTTCCTCCAGGACCGAGGTGCTACATGACATCAATTTACAACGCAAGTTAACAAAAAAACTAACTCGCCAACTTAGAGGCCTAGTTATCGGAGACTAGACAGACTGACCTGACGACATTAAATTAACAAAAAGTAACTAGACAATGTGAAGCACACCGATCCACTTGACTAAATCTCTGTCCCCTTTCTCCACACTGCCATCATGTGGCTGAAAACTGTAACCGCGCCTAAGGAAATTAATCTCACGTCAAATGTAACAGTGTTGTCTCTGTGTCTTTAAATCGCGAGGGGAATCCCGGACACAATTTTATCTCAGAGCTGTTCTCCACTGTACTGGACTGTGAACTCTGTTTTGTTGAGGATTTTCCTGAAATTAGGAGACATCAGGACAGCTTTACAGGACAGACATTTTCTATCATCATGCACCCGGAGTGATTCATTGAAACCGATGAGGCCGACTCGTTTCTACAGCGCACCCCCAAATACACATAAAAAAAAAATTAAATTCGTGACTTGAATGTTGATAAGTCGGAGTAATTTATTTATTAATTTTTTAAAGCCATTATTATTCCAGCTATCGCTCTCATGCAGCTCTAACCATCGCGGTCACTGCTCTGTGCCTCACCTGGTTCCGGCGGTCACCTCCACGCAGGTGTAAAAGGCGGGCTCGCACTCGAAATTGTTCATGACGATGCCGTGGTAGCCGTTGATGACGTGCTGGTTGATTCCCTTCCGGCGAAAATGCTCCAGAACCTTGTTGATGCTGTCGATGCCGTTCAGGATGGCCTGAGGGATAAAAGCGAGACAGAGCGTTTCAGCACGGGGAACGTGAGCGACGTTAAACGACAGTTAGTTCAACCGAGCGATCCGATTGGACGAGAGGGATTCTGAGACGATAACAGTGGTGATAACGGACGGACACAGCACTAGGAGGTTTATAGTTGTCCCTTCGTGTCCCGTGAGTGAGTGAGTGAGTGAGTGAGAGAGAGAGAGAGAGACCTTTCCCGTTGCTGCACGCAGCAGCTGCTGTTTCTTCTCCAGGTCTTCTCTCTTGGCTGCCAGGGCCTGCTGCTCCGCATTCTCCTCTCTCCACAGGTAGCTACAGGGGCAGAACAACACACACAAAGAGAGAGAAAGTCAGCTCAAGATCATTCGTACTTGACATTAGGTCAGACAAGCCTGAGGTTCCCCAGGAGGTCACACGCCACAGTAAAGCCTCAGCATTACACACACACACACACACATATATATACACACAGGTTTAATGATAATCACACCATCACGGGATTGTGAGCAACCAGGACACCAACAAACACAAAAGAGTGAACACACACTTCATTTCAACAGGTTACACCAACTTATTATTCATTTAACCAAACACATGTATAAATGTATATATTACTGTGATTACATGTGTGTAAAAAAATAAAAAATAAAAATAAATAAAAAAAGTTCAGTGATCAATCACATATCGCCCTGACACTGACTCGACTGACTGGATTAATAAATAAATATATATATATATATTTTATATCACATGAACCGATCGATCGCCCAGTGATCATTATTGAGTGGTTTTCAGTTAACATTTAAAAATGTTTTAAAAACATTTTAAAAATTTTACATCCTTAAAAACAAGTTTAAAATCCTCTGATCTGCCTTTTTCTCCAAACTCTGTGAGCGATTTAAACCCACTCACAAAACACCGCCAGCGCTAGCTCTAATTAGCCAAAAATAGCATCCGTGACAAAAATCTGGGGGGAAAAAAATGTAACATCGAATCAGGAAATATATAAAACCGTGATGCTTAAAGATTTTCACTTTTTTAAAAAGACTTCAATCAAATCTGTGACGCTGTATAAGGAGGTGATTGCTGTCTCTATTGATTATCATAATAATGCACAAGCGCTGGATTTCACATGGATGCCTCTGGTAGGTGAAGCTTGTGATCAGATTTGGCCCCAAAAAAATAAAAAACAAAAAACACATATTAAAGAGTAACTACTGATATCTGTGAAGTGGTATTCAGATCCATCCACACTAACCTCATGGTGTCGTGTACGTGCTGGTAAATCAGATGGGCACGACGGCGCCTTCACACTGACTTGTTTACAATAATCACTTATTCACGCTCATTTTATTCTTTCCTCAGTCTGACTGTGGTACTGCAGTGTTACACACCGTGTGGGGTTTTCAGTACAGGTTTAATAAGATGTACAAGAACACGAGTGAGGGAGGATGGACAGGAGGAGGAGGAGGACGAGGAGGAGGAAGAACAGAGAGCGCACAGACTCCGAGGTACCTGAGCTCGGGTGAGTCACAGGCAGACTGGAGCCGTCAGAGAACAACACGGACACGAGCGATATGAAGGCTGGACCCGAGGTCAGCTGCCACTGGGTGTTTTAGTCACACAGCTCTGACAGTCACTGTGTGTGTGTGTGTGTGTGTGTGTGTGTGTGTGTGTG
>JAAGKR010003481.1:5888-73996 GCA_011419295.1 Clarias macrocephalus
CCCCCCCCCCCTCCTCCTCGACTTATAGAGGGTGGTGAAGCCTTCACAGTCCATAGACTCCTTAAATCTCGCCCCCGCGGACATGGTCTCCAGTACCTGGTGGATTGGGAAGGTTATGGCCTTGAGGAGAGAAGTTAGGTACCAGCCAGGTTCATCTTGGACCGTTCCCTAATCACTGACTTTTACAGACTCCACCCTGAGGCACCTGCCAGAACGCCAGGTGGCATTCATAGTGGGGGGGTACTGTCACGACCCACCAAGCCACAGCTCTGCCATGAGTACATGAGTACGGACTTTCTCTATCATCTCTCTGGTTCTGAAACCTGCTCCCCCTGACCATTGATAACCCAAGCAAAACCAGCCACAAAACTGCATGATTTCACCTCACATCTGCCGGCTGTCAGCGCAGAATTCTCTCTCCCGTTGGCTCTCTGCGCTTCACACAGGACTCCCTCGCGGGCTCACTACACCAGCCGCGCTGCATGATAAGCTCCCACGCCAACTTGGATCCTTCACGACCGGCGTTCCCCTAACAACACCCAACACTGAATACAATACACTGATTTTTTTTTTCATCAAAAAGTGAAGCAATGACAATGTTTGTGTTCAGTGATTTCTGTCTACAATCATCATTTAAGACCAAACCTATTTTTGATTATATATTTCTGAGTGAATGTTTTCTCATGGCCAACCCAATTAAGCCTACAGTACATGTAGATTCTAATAAATACATAATTTTCCACAATTTCTCCCACACATGCTCTAAGCCTGCAAATGTTTATGTGTCCAGTGTGTTAGAGAAATGTGCAGGGCATCACCAGGCCTTGGTGTCATGTCAGCAAAAAACTATTTACCAAGCATCATTCATCCAGACCTTTTGGTGGCGGTAGTGCACCACCTACTTTGCCGGGTGCGGATAAAATGTAAAAAGGAGACCAAGAAGAAGACAAAGCAGTGAAGGTGGGTTTTACTTTTTCGCACCAATTTAAAATTCATTATTATTGACAAGGAGTCAAAATGTAAGTTAAAACTACAGAGTCTGTGGTAAAAAAAATAAAAATAAATAAATAACTGTGGTATACGTAGCTGAAAATTGGACATCTTACGTTTGTTCTTCAATTGCAAAAGGAATTCAAATGCTACATGTAAGTGGTTTAGCATGTGGATTAGCATGTCTAGGTAACTACCACTTGTGAGCTTGAAAGTTATTTTTAGGCATGCCCTAAATTTGACATATTAAGATACTTTTTATCTTTTTTTTTTTTAATAGTAAGTTAATGTTACTGCATGATCAGTTTTTAAAAAACAGTAGAGTGTTCAGTGTTTAACAGTAGGTACCAGAACATGTAACTTTAGACACATCAGTTAATTAAATTCTATAAATAAAGACCAATATGTTTGTTTGTGGAAAGGTTATCTTGGTAATTATATACATTTTACTTTAACTGGGTTCTTTTCAGGAGCATGCCACCTCAGAAACCTTTGAGGAGAACAAGAATCTCAACAAAGAAACTGCAGGCAAATGTTCCGGAGTCTCCATCAGCACCATATCATCAGTCAGGTAAGCACCAGCCCATGAGCAAGCTCAAGTCCACCTCTCAACCTTCAGAAAGTTGGGAATGGAGTAGTTGAATGGTGTTATGGTAAATCTAAAATGTTTTAATATATATTTTTTTGTTCCATTAGATACTAAGCAACTCCCGGAGTTGAAGACTTTGGACAAACTTTGTAAATTTTTTACACTGTATTCTGTTAATTGAGGATTTTTTGATATGTTCAATAAAACTATAATATTTCTAATTTGTGAAAAAACTCACCAAATTTTGCTATGGGATGACAAAAGATTTTAGTTGACAATCGCATGGCCTCTAGGGCTGTGTTGTGGTGTCTGGCACTAGAAGGTTTGCAGTGGATCGGTTGGGTGATGTTTATTGCATGGTGGGCAGCCTTGGGATCTTTGCCTGGTGAATTTCTATCATGGCCAGCATTTATTTTGTTGTACTGTATTGGCTTTTCTGTGTGATCAGACCAGACAGGCCCCACAGGCATAGTCTGATCACTGTTTTCAAAAAGTTACTCAAGTAGATGTAACTCGTTACTACCCACCTCTGTATATAATGAGTAGACATTCCTCCTTTAGTTGATACTCACAACTGTCTTTTGGAAAGAGATGGACGTGATCTCAACACCACTGTCCACAGAGATCACAGTCACACGGGAGACAGGCACAAGGTGCAAGAAATCCAGGAAATGGACTCTGTTCACGAACACCTGAGAAATATTTGCAGAGATGCGAGGGGTGTACTCACTTTTGTGACATACTGTATACTGTACACACACAGTGTGTAAATATTATATGAATATATTTATACTGTATATTATATTTATATTATAGTATTTTTTGCAAGCGAAACATGCTGTGTATAGGAGGGCAGAGGTGCCGGATGAATTTTTTTTCCCGCTATGTTTGAGTGTGGTCATATGACTACATGTGGTTATTGTTACTGCGGCTGATTGTTCAAACGGAGTCATGGTATTATTGTTGCTGTGCCTGATTGGTGAAACAGTCAGGTGGTAGATCTACCGGCGGTATGTATAACATAAATGGTTAGAAAAGTAACCAGTCAAGTATAGCCGAATGTAGCGGAGTAAGAGTAGCGTTTTTTATTCACAAATCTGCTCAAGTAAAAGATAAAAGTATGGAGCAGTAAAACTACTCATAGAAGTTAATTGTTTTCAAAAAGTTACTCAAGTAAATGTAACTCATTACTACCCACCTCTGTATATAATGAGTAGACATTCCTCCTTTAGTTGATACTCACAACTGGCTTTTGGAAAGAGATGGACGTGATCTCAACACCACTGTCCAGAGATCACATTCACACGGGAGACAGGCACAAGGTGCAAGAAATCCAGGAAATGTTCTCCGTTCACGAACACCTGAGAAATTGTCTTTCTGTATCAACATAGTGCATTTAACAAAAGCGGGAGAATTAATAACATGTAGTATATAAGCTGAAGAGTTTTATTGGAAGGTCAGCGTGAAGTCAGACTCTCTATGAAGTAGGTTGAGTTTACTCCGTTGCTCGGAACCCCAGCACGAATTCTGCAGCGTGTTGCACTGACCTGAGTTACCAGTGTAGCGCGGGTTGAAGTGGAGGGCGATATGAAGGATTTAAGGATTCTTTATTCTTTATGCATACCAGCACACTTCCATGTTATGGTACGAAATTAGGTCGCGTTTTAAGCCCGTTTTAATCACTGGATGCATTAGTGCCACATCAGACAAAACCTGTGCAAATTATTAAGGCCTAATAAGCTTTAAGTTCTAAAGGGATAGGAAAGGAAATAACCTATTACATAATGCACCACTTTTTAGATAAAAGTCATTCTGAAGTTGATAAGATGAGGGTTGAGTCAGAAAGGTTAAAGGGGCGGCAACCATACTGTAATCCCGGATAAAGCGACGATAGAAGTTTGCAAACCCGAGAAACCGTTGAAGTTGCTTGAGGGTACTTGGGTAGGGGCCAATGACACACAACTTTCAGTTTATGTGGGTCCATGGCCACACCCCGGGGCAAGATGACGAAACCCAGGAACGTGGTGGAGCGCATTTTTTCAACTTACAGTACAGTTGGTGGGCGAGCAATCTATTAAGGACCACTCTGACGTGCTGGGTGTGTTCCTCGGATGTACATGAAACATCGTTCATGAACTGTTGGAAGGCGGCGGGTGCGTTACAGAGTCCGAATGGGATGACCAAGCTCTCGTAGTGTCCAGTGGGGGTGATGAAGGCCTCTCTGATGCGCACCAAGTTGTAGGCACTCCGGAGGTCCAACTTTGTGAAGATTGTGGTGCCAGAGAGGGCGTCCAGGGCTGAGTTGGTAAGAGGCAACGGGTGTCTGTTCTTGATGGTGATGTTATTAAGCCCCCGATAATCGACACAGGGGCGTAAGTCGCCGCCATTTTTCTCCACGAAGAAGAACCTCGCGGCGGCAGGCGAGGAGGAGGGCCGGATGGTGGCGTGGCGAAGGGCGTCAGAAACATATCTCTCCATTGCCTGCATCTCGGTGGCGGAGAGGGAGTAAAGATGGCCGCAGGGAGGGACCGAGCCCAGCTGAAGGTCAATCGCCAGGTCGTAGGGACGATGAGGAGGAAGGTGTGTGGCTCGTCTCTTGCAGAACACTTCAGCCAGGTCCCGGTAGGGGACGGGGATGGTGTTGGTGTCGACATCAGGGGCCTCGGACTCCCTAGAACACGTCTCAGCCGGAGCTCGCAGGCAGAGTTTGGTGCAGGTCGGCCCCCACTGCAGGATCAGGTTCTGCGTCCAGGAGATGAGGGGGTCAAGTTGGAGCAGCCAGGGGTGTCCGAGGATCATGGGTGGAGATGAAATGGAGGTGAGGTGGAACTGGATCCGTTCGTGATGTTGGCCGATGACAAGGGTGAGGGGCAGGGTGAGTTCTGACCCATTTGTGGCCAAACCGGAGGTGTACTTGGACCGTGAGATGGGAATTACTGGGTGTCATGACCGATAGGTGGAGGGGGCCTGAGCGTTTCCCGGGCGAAGTGGGCAGATGGCCCTGTGGTGCGCCGCTGACCCACAATAGGCACAGAGCCCTTCTCTGAAGTGCCGTTCCCGTTCTGCAGTGGTCAAGGAGGTGCGTCCTAATTGCATGGGTTCCCCGGCTTCCCCGTCCGGAGGGCGGCGTCTCCCCAGATGGTCTGCACGGAGAGAGTACGGAAATCCGTGGTGTAGCGACTCACGGACGACCGTGGCATGCATTTTTCTTACATTTAATATTGACTATGTTCAGTTTAATACTGTTTATTGCTTTTGTTTCAGTATTCAAATCTTATTATTTAAATGATAAATAAAAAATTAAAAGTTTTATTTTATTACTTTTTTAATGCATCTTTGCTTTAGCGGATTTATTTGAATGTGCCAGAATATTTCTTCACCCATCTCTCTTGAAGTAAGAAAGACATCAAAATACAGCGTTTTGCAGCATTTTTGCAAGCATTTGTTTATTGCTGGCCAATTAGTGTTAGAAAAACCTCTAAATCTTTTACTTTAGTATCCTGTTAACTCTTTAGTTAGCTTATATTAATGAAGTTTAATGTTTTGTAGCTAAGAAAGGTCTCTAGTGACATTAAGTAAACTGTAAATGATTAATAATTTTCCAAGAGTCGCCTCTGCTGCGGAGGATAAGTTCATCCGAGTCACCAGCCTCAGAAATCACAGCTTAACAGCAGCTCAGATCAGAGAGCAGGTCAATGCCACACAGAATTCTAGCAGCAGACACGTCTCTAGAACAACTGTTAAGAGGAGATTGTGTGAATCAGGCCTTCATGGTAGAATATTTGCTAGGAAACCACTCTGCTCTCTGCCAGAGTTCTTCCATGTGCCACCTGGAAGAACTCTGTAAAGGCGCGGACTTTCGCGGCATTCAGCGGGAAGAATTGCATCATACCGCAGAAAAAAACGCTCATTTTTAAATGCCCCATCTGTCGTGAATTTTTTTGCCAGTATTTTCTCAACCAGATCATGCACTTTATACCAAAAAGGTTTAATTTTCCTACATTCCCAGAATAAATGCATCAATGTTCCCATTTCTAAAGTACATTTAAAACACAGCTGAGATACTTGTGGATACATTTTGTGTAGGTGAGATATGTTCTGTATATGAATTTGAAGTTTTGCTCATGCACAGAAATTGAAGTTGATTTGTGAAAAACCTCTTCACATTTAGAGAGCCATTCATCATCAGTGAATGATTGGCCCATATCCTTTTCCTAAATCTTTCTTAGAGGATTCAAAGGTGAAGTGGTTTCTGATAAAAAGGGAGCAGCGTTACAATCTTAACCAGTTTTAACTTACAGTAAGTTATTTTTGTTATGAATTCCCTTTAACATTTTTGTAATTATACTCTGAAAAACAATAATTTACATAATAATTAATTTCTTCTTTAAACTCTAAAATAAACTGATTAGTGTGAGAGTACAGCAAGTAAACCTCCCCATGACCTTCATCTGCTCTTAAACTCTGACGGCGCTGACACTGATGTTTCCATCAACCTTCATGATGTCTATCTGCTGAAGCAGGAAGTGATGGTGGTTGTAGGTGAACATTTGTATGTCGTTCACCGAGATGCTGTAGCAGTGAGTGTCACATGTGATGCTCACTTGAAATACAATAAATGTTATTCAAAGGTTATCCATGTAACACTATATTATAATAATACTTAGAATTATATTAGAATAGAATATTTTCCATTAACCATTTATGTTATTCCAAAGCACTTTTCCAATTATTGTTATTTTTTACAATGGTGGACAAAAGTATTGAGACAAAAGCAAAATTCAATGATTTGATGCCATTCCCAAATTTTAAAACAAAACAATTAAAACAATTTAACTAATGACCATCAAGCGAATGAGAATGATTTGTAATGTTATGCTATTGAATTGCTATACAACAATCGATATTTAGTATGTAGTCCTTTATCCCCCAAAACCCGATGGATCTAGCTGGCCTGCTTATTTGCCTCTTGCAGATGATGTACAGAAATCTGCTACAGAAGTTTGCAATTCACTTAAGAATTCCCAAGTTTTGGACATTTTTTGCAGAGGTGGACATCCCGACTTCTGATTGTAAAAGTCCTGCAACATATTTGTTCCATCCATAAACTAAATTCTTCAGCTAGATTCTTCAGGCTGAAACTCATACATGACATAACCTGATCTGTGCAGGTATATGTTGTCTTAATACTTTTAATCATCTCTGTATATTTACATCTCATGTCTGTGAAAGAACCAAAACTTTATTAGTCTTTGATCATGTGTAATGTCTGCAATATAACTTCTGAATAAACTGCTACTGTAGCAATGACAATGCATGAGCGTGTTATAAACCTGTAATTTGTCTTACACAAAAATTTTAATCTGCAGACATAAATGGCTGTCTACGACAACATCTTTACACCATCATCATCAGACAACATCAACATCAGAACTGCAGACAGGGTGTAATTACCATAAACTGCTGGGCTCTGTAGAAGGGCAGGCCTCCACTTCTTTCCTCATGGCCCCAGCCTCCATTCATCAGGCTGTTGCGCACCACTGCATTCATGTTGAAGTGCTGGTTGAAGTGTAACGCAATGCCAGAGTTATAAGAGAGGTTGATGCAGAACCTGAGAAGTAAGAGGAAAAACTTGTCACTACTTTGTGTCAAGTTATTTCCTTGTCAAAAGCATTTGCATAGTGCAACAACTGTACAAATAAACTTCTATTATCTTAAAATGTTGAAAATGAGGTTGGTGAAGTGACAGTCATTTGATTTTTTTTCTGTTCTATACATATACAAGTTGGTTTGATTTAGCCATGCTATACTGCAATAATTGAAATGAATTACTGTAGTAATCATAAAACAATTATTATTAATAATAACTGAATATAAGTGGATTGTTATTGGAAAAAAAATAGACACCTCCTTATTTATTTATTTATTTATTTATTTATTTTACAATATCACAGTTTATTTAAGTACTAGTTCCTGTTGTACTCAAAACTTGTCCATTTCATACTATTATTGAGGGCTCCTGAAACCAAAGTTTTATTATTAATTGTAAATAGCTTAAGGGTTTGCATTGCTAAAACTCACTAGGGTGGGGAATTAGCATTTTTTAGGGGCTACAATTGTTTTAATACATTCATCATGATAAATACCCCGGTTTGACTTGACCCGGTTTGACTTGAACACCTCTTGTATATATTTTCTCATTCAATAGTATATGTACAGTATATCAGCATTTGGATTTGTAAGATATTTGTAAAAGTTGTATATAACATGTATGTACTACTATAAATAAAACCTCGCTACTTAGTTGGTTTATATAAACTTTTGTGGTAGAAATAATCACAGGATATCTATCAGTTATTGCAGACTGATTTGCCTGATTGCACAGCTTTATACTTGCCTGTTTTATTGTGTACACAATATCATAAAGAGACAACAGCTACATACAGTACATGTATATTTTGCTTGTTTTCCCTTTTCTATCCTTTTTTTTTTTCTAAACTGTAACCCTAATGGCTTTGACCTTTTCTTCATGAATTTATTTATTTATTTAATTCGACAAACATCACGACATTGCACATACATAAGTAAGAGTCAAGACTATGCTGAACCATTACTTGGGGAAATCAATTACACAAATGTTATCATACTGTAATTCTAAACTTTGCCTTTCTTTTTCTGCGTGTGGTTCTGCATGTGCCACCCCCTGGAAAGATGCCACCCTGGGTCTTGGGTAAGGACCAATGAAAAGAACAGTCTCTGTTTTGTGTTTTTCGTAGAGAACATGACAGACAAGCTGAGGGAGAGGAAGGTTTGTCTTTTATCCACTGACTATGCGTTTATCTGATTCTACTCGCTGTGCCTTAGAAGTCTAAGTAGTTTTAGTAGCCTGTAATATCTCTCTCTCATAGATTTTAATTTTGAACTAGTAGCATTCCATCGGTTCAGAACAGGTCTTTTAGTTTGAAGTTACGGGATGGTCGCCAACCTTAGCACACACACACACACACACACACACACACACACACACACACACACACACCTGTCAGCGTCATGGTTGACACAGCCATGCACAGTGATGACTCTGCCTGGGTAAAGTCCAACCTGGAGAATGGTTTTATATGGCAGCACCTGAGGAGATAATAAAATAGATTACCAGAAATATTCCTGAATTCTTTATAAAATTCTATACACACTGAATAAAGCACTTTTATAAACATTTATTTACTAAAAATACAGATTTAACCTATTCCATCCAGGGAGAATTCATTTAAATTTAAAGTCATTGGCACAATAAGTTTCTTAGCAAACTGTAGAATTAGACCATAACAATACCATGAAAATATGTTTTATTAGTGTTAGTAATTGTCATTGATGGGAAATGAGTTTGTAGAAATAGTAAAAGGAATAGCTTTAATGTAATCAGTGATATTATTATCTTAGGTTGAAGCCCATGTATTGTACACGTCTGCCTGCTTTGAAAAAGTAGATCGGATAAAAATTAGGTTTTGTCTTAAAACGATTCCAAAATTCACTTATACCACTTCAGCGCTGTTATTTCAGTGGCGAAAATATGAATTAATCCCAGTAAAAAATATTCACTTTAGCTTTTCTAATTAACCTCTATTGGTGCAGGTGTTTGTTTATATTGAGAAAGTAGCGCATTAGTAGCTTATTGTAAAGAAGATTATTAAATCAGGCACGTTCCAGTCCAGACAGTTTTGCATCATACTGTCACAAATTCTGGCTGGACAGACATACAGACAGAATTTTTTCTGAGACTGGTTTTGGGTCCTCCAATGTATGAAACATAAATATATCATTGAAAGAGCAAGTTCAGACCAATGTACAGACAAAACCTTATTTATATCCTGTAGATATACTCTCATGGTAATTTCTGATATTTGATAAGCATTATATTTTCTTGAATAACATACATCATGGTGTCGGGTGCTAACTAACTACCCTGATTAAATATTCTAAATTTTAAAATCAAAAATATATACTGTATTTAAAAAAATAATAATAAAGTAAAAAACATATTAATAAACTCAATTTCCCTCAAAAAATGCAGTTTATAAAAGGAAAAGAAGATTAATTTGCATCAGATAATGGCTTGATTTCTACCGAAAAGGACTATACAGACAGATGCAAATAAACAAATGTAAAACAAAATACAACTTGGCAGTAAACCAGGAATAAATAGATGAAACAGGGGGAAAGAAACACCTTCAAAGACCTTTTGTAGTGGATTAGGGGATTATGTGGTTCTTACATAAGCAAGTGAAGGACTGTACGTAGGAGGTGTCTGTGAACAGGATCTACTAAGATTGATATCAAGCATGTAAGGAAATGAACAGATGGATAAACCCAATCATAAGTTCTACTCACAGCGGATACACCAGGCAAAGTGTAAAAAGCCTTTACCTGCAGTACAAATGAGACAGGAAACAAACTGGAAAAAAAAAAAAAAGTCTGTAAATAAACAATGCCATATTTACAGTGAATTCTGAATACAAATTGCAATTTCTAACATACAATGAATTTAAAATCCTGCTTCAGTTGATACTCACAGATGGATTTTAGAAAGAGATGGATATCACTGGATGCATAAGTGCCACATTGCAAATTCACACACAACCTGTGCAAAATATTAAGCTTTAAGATTTGAGGGATAGGAAGCAAAACAACCTATTACAGCACATAATGCACTTCTTTTTACACAAAAATCATTATGAAGTCTATAAAAATCAGTTAGTTATTCTCTCTATATGTTATATATATATATGTTATTCAGTTAAATTATTTTTACCAAATGCAATTGTATTTCAGTTAACAAATGTAGATTTTTACCAAATGCAATTGTATATTGGTGGCCTATCAATGTTAGAGCCTAAAGGTTATATAAAGACCTTGGTGTTCTGAAATGGTGTGTATTACTCTAAATCTTTTCCTTATTTAGCTTACATTTATGCAATAGTTACCAAAGGGCTCTTGTAGATCAATTATGAATGGTTAACCATTTAGCATCCATGTTTGACCAAACTACAGTAGATAGAATTCATTCACAAAAAGATTTCATCCAATGACTGTGCAGTTGTAACCATATCTTTGTGGAAGTTTAATTTGACATACTCACCCTCCTGTCCATCCAGGACTCGTCCTGTCACAGTGATTGTCTTTCCGTCAAACAGGCCACCTTGTATAAACCCCCTAAATGGGAGTTTCTAACTAGGAACAAATTCAATCATTATGAATAAAATACTATTTTAAACTGGAGTTACACTTTGAAATGGTTCTAAAGATTAAAATACGAGGGCTGTTTGAGTCAAACCAGGATATTTCTCGAGAATGAAAGCGTAACACCAATTGCAAAAGAGATGCATCTGTTTCTAGGAACTGTGCACACAATCATCAGCCTTCTATTGACTGGCCACCAATGTGAACACTATGCATGAAAGGATAAAAAATAAAAAATAAAAACCTGTGTGCTGGGTTTTTGAACAATTCAGAGCAGTGGCTCATTAGTCTTGATAGAATAAAAATAGTAAAATGAACAACTCATTTAAGCGAATTTGGACATGCAGGTTAAAGTGCCAATATGGTTGCTGAGAGGACGCTGTGATGCAGTGCTGTGTACAGTGGTGTGCTTGTGTGAGCTGCTATACTGTAAGTTTCTGTTTACTAGAAAAGGCTGCTCTAATCAGGAGCCAGTATCGTTATATATTTGCATTAGACTCAACCTCGCCTCCTGACAAAATACTCAGCAAAAGCTTATCTGGGTGAAATCTGCTTTTCTGTTTTTACTGATTTTACAGTTTATTCATACTTATTTATCACTTAGATTTGTTAGTGTTTTATCAAATCTTAGTTGTGTCAGATTTATTTGTCTTTTTTTTTTTTTTTACCTATTTTGTAAAATTTCTGATTCTGTTGTTTTTTTAACTGACTTTGGATTTGAGAAGCACAATATATAGAAATATAAGAAAATTACTATATATACGAGTGGTGTTCAAGTCAAACCAGGACTTTTTTCTCAGAAGAATTTCTCATGAATGAAGGCATAAAACCGATAAAAGCATAAAAATGTTTTAAAGAAGGCTTTGTGTTCATGAATGAAAATCCTGGGCAGGATACTGTAGGTCAGAGCACATTGTAGTCGTTCCAATGAACATTCAGAAAGCGAAACGGGTGATCCTTAAAAATTGACGGATAACTTGACACCAATATGCGGAAGAGACTCATCTGTCTGAGGGAACTGTACAGTACACACAATTATTCACCAACGCCACATGCACATTACAGGAACTCGGCTGGGAGTTATTTCCACGTCCCCCACACAGTCCTGTCCTCGCTCCAAGCCATTTTCATATTTGGGCCATTAAAGGAGTTCCTGGCAGTCTGATTATATATTTAAGCCCTATTTCCTGTTCATGTCTTCGCCTCAAGCCATATTCCTGCCTCTGTCTTTGCCCCTAAACCTAAATCTTGAAACTGTCTTATCCCACTAACCTAAATGCTATCCCAATCTTATCACCAAACACAATTCCTGTCTTTCAGTCCCAGTTTTATCCATATGCCTACATTTTGCCCCAGTCTCCCACCCAAACTCAAGTTTTGACTTAGTCAAACCCAAATTCTGTCTCAATCTGACCTCCAAACCCGACCCCTGCCCAAGTTTTACTCCCAAATTCTGTTCCTCGGTTTATGGTAAAATATGCAGCATAATGAGTGCGATCCCGTAGAACCAAAAACATTGCTACCGTTTTTTTATCGTAAAATTTACGCTTTGTTTTTTTTACAGTGCAATAACGGTGCTACCGTATTTTTTACGGTAAAATTCTGGTAACCACAGCTGCCAGTTTTTTACCGTAAAATTTACGGATTTACGCACCGTTTTTTTTTTACAGTGTAATTTTGCAAACATTTTTGCTTAAAACCTTTTGAAGACAATATTTTTACAGAAGTAATAGCAGCACATTAATACTGGCATATTATGCTCCTATCTAGTAATAATACTAAAATCACATCATCATACTTAATTCTTTTAATGCGTTTATTACCAAATATACACCATAAAGTGACATTTAAGACAACATTCAGAGCAATAATTTTAGTCCAAAGGCAAACATATAACATTGAAAGTATAGAATCAAGAAGAATAACCGAGACACAATAAATGTATTCGTAAATTCATTTTAAAAAAAGAAGAAAAAAAAATGGGGTTTATCTATATTATTCAATATACAATTCACCTAGGGTAATATTATTTACTCCAAATATTTGGTAAAATAACTAAAGCAATATGTTTTTTTTTTTTTTTTTTTTAGTTCAATGCCAAAAGCCAGATGGAGCTCCTTTGCTGCTTCAGGTTAAAGCTTTTACTGTTTCACAATAATTTATGGTAGGTTTTTACTGTATTAGTACATATATATTGTAGTTTAAGCTGTGTTAGTGTAGTGTGTTATTATACTGTGTTAAACAGTTTTTACTTTAAATCATTACATTTTACAATCTGCCCTTAAACTGTGACAGAGCTGACACTGACGTCTCCTTCAATCTCCAGGATGTCGATCTGCTGAAGCAGGAAGTGACGATGGTTGTAGGTGAACATTTGTGCGCCATTCACTGAGATCATGTAGCACTGAGTGTCACACGTGATGGTCACCTGAAAAGAATATTTAAATGCAAGTCTGAAATTTAAAATGCAGTTCCATAATTATGTACGTTTTACACAGTGTGACCTTCATAATATCTGACCTTCAGCCTATAACATATATGAATGGATTAATGATAATAAAAGACAGGAGGTTACACGGTGCACAGTGAACTGTATGGGTTACAGTTATACATGTACAGTACAGAGCAAAATTCTGGACACACCTTCTCATTCAGCGAGTTTTCTTTATTGTGTTCTTTATCGTGTTCTTTAGCCCAAACGCGTCTCTTCTGCTTGTTGCCTGTCCTTAGCAGTGGTTTCCTAGCAGATCTTCTACCATGAAGGCCTGATTCACACAGTCTCCTCTTAACAGTTGTTCTAGAGACGTGTCTGCTGCTAGAACTCTGTGTGGCATTGACCTGCTCTCTGATCTGAGCTGCTGTTAACCTGCGATTTCTGAGGCTGGTGACTCGGATGAACTTATCCTCCGCAGCAGAGGCGACTCTCGGTCTTCCTTTCCTGGGCCGGTCCGCATGTGAGCCAGTTTCTTTGAAGCGCTTGATGGTTTTTGTGACTGCACTTGGGGACACTTTCAAAGTTTTCCCAATTTTTTCAGACTGACTGACCTTCATTTCTTAAAGTAATGATGGCCGCTAATTTTTTTCCCCGGACCCTGGAGGGGCAAGGCAACAGTGCTAACCACTAAGCTAGCCTGCCGCCTTTATCTAAAAACGACATAAATATATTAACAACTATCTTAAGCAATGTAAAATGGTTTAAAATATGCAGGTTCAAGGGAGGGTCCATACATTCTAATTTTGTGCAAAAATCAATATCAATATGTAAAAGTCACACAAGACCAAAATCTTTTTTTTTTTTTTTTTTTTTTGAGTAAACCTATCCCAGGAAATGTAGGGCACAAGTTGGGGTACACCCTGGATGAGTTGCCAACCCATTGCAGCTCTCAGACACACACACACATACACACACACACACACACACACACACACACACACACACACACACACACACACCCTATCCTATAATATGGGACACTGCATGTCTTTGGACTGTGGGAGGAAACCGGAGAACCTAAAGAAAACCTATCACGGTTCTAACCACTGCCTCACTTGAAACGGTTTCATTTACAGTACAATTTCCTGCACTTCCATAGTGACTCTATAAACAGTTAAACAGGATCACGCTGAACTCCTTAAAAACGGCAGACAGGTTTTAATTACCGTAAACTGCTGGCCTCTATGGAAGGGCAGGCCACCGCTTCTCTCCTCACGACCCCATCTCTCCTTAATCAGGCTGTTACGCACCACTACGTTGTCGTTGAAACGAGGGTTGAAGTGGAACGCAATGCCGGACGTATACCGCAGGTTGATGCAGAACCTAAGAAGAATATACGAATATACTATACTACAATACAGTATTGGGTTCATTTAGTTTGGAATTTTCCTTCGGGATCAAGAATGTATCTCTCTATCTATGTAAAAGAGAAATGTTTGCAGTGTTGTGTTTTTGCACCAGTAATACAAACCTTTCAGCATCGTGGTTGACACAGCCCTGTATGGTGACGCTTCTGCCCGGGGAAAGTCCTCCCTGAATAATGGTTTTATATGGTATAACCTGCTAAGACATACAAAATAAATTGGTTGAATGATTTACCGCAAAGTCCTACTTTAGCTCGCTTGACAAAACCCCAATTATCCCAATGTTGCAAAGGATTATGGGATATGTTGTTCTTACATAATAAGCTGAAGTACTATATGGTGGAGGAGCCTATGAAGAAAGATATCCATTTAAAGAAACATTCAAACAACAGAAATACTGTAACTTTTAGATTACCTACTGTATATACTGCTGTTCGAATAAAGGTTCAACTCACAGCATTTAAACTAGTGACAAATCCCGAATCAACCGCCTGTACTGGGATCTCATGCTGCTGATGTCCTCGCATGTTCCAAGCTGATCCACGGGTCAGTTTGCTGTGGTACCTGTGCCTCTCTGGTTTCTGTCCGCTTGGGTCATTTTTCTCAACCGGGTTTTGAAAAGTGATGGATGCGATTTCTACACCTCCATCCACAAAGATCGCGTTCACATTGGAGACTGGAAGACGGTGCAAGTACTCCATGAAATGGACTCCGTTTACAATCACCTTAGACAATGTTACAAGTTAGACAGACCAATTAATACATAGAAATTGGATTTGTATAAATAATGGAAGGATAAGACAAAAGTATTAATGCAAAAAAAAAAAGAAAGTAAAAACCCTTTATTGAAGCACACCGAATAGGAGTCTCGGTTGATCAGGAAGGTCAGGATGAAGTCCGAGCCTCTGGGAAGTGGGGTGTGTTTGCTCCGCTGCTCTGAACCCCAGCAGGAATTCTGCAGAGTGTTACACACCACGTAACCTGATTTACCAAAGTAGCGTGGGTTGAAGTGGAGGGCGATATCACTCGTCATGTTATTGATGCACTGCAAATTCACACAAAACCTGTCCATAATATTAAGAGTTATATATCAGGAGGGTTCATATAATCCACATATAACATCTTGATCATAAAAAGAACAATCGTTTCTCACATCTCTGCTCCTGCCAGGACTCGTCCTGTCACGGTGATGGTCTTCCCTTCAAACAGGCCGCCTTGGATACAACCCGTAAACGGGAGTTTCTGATGGGGACAAATTCAGTCATTATGGATAAAATACCATTTTAAACGGAAGCTACTTGGTTTCTGTTTGGGAGGAAACAAAGATTTAACGTGCAATTTATAAATTCTATATGACGTTTTTAAGCAACATTTGCTGAAATAAATTCAGAGATTCATAATGTTTCCTAATTAACATCAGTGCTCTTTGTGTATTCTTATGTTTAAAGGTTTGTTTTTAGTTTAATAAACACCTTTAAAACACATCACAACATAAGGCCACTTTAGCAAATGAAAGTATTTTGCATACGGTTAAATTGGATTGGTTATTTTTTAAAATAATATGATTGCAACAAATTAAATATTTAATTATTTAACCAGTCAGGCGGCAACATGGTGGCTTAGTGTTTAGCGCTGTCACCTTGCACCTCCAGGGACCGGGTTCGAGCCAAAGACACAGTCCAAAGACATGCGGATTAGGCTAATTGGAGTTTCCAAATTTCCGGTATGTGAATGAGCATGTGAGTGTGTGTGTGTATTGGCAGGGCATCTAGGGTGTACACTACTCATGCCCTAAATCTCCTGGGATAGGCTCCAGCACCCCACGATCCTGTATACAGGCTATAGCGGTACAGGCGATGAGTGAGTGAGTGAGTAAGTAAACCAATCAGACTCATTTAAAGTTTTAAATAGGCTTGTTCTGATTTGTAGACAGGAGCAGGCAAATTAATTTTAATCTTCAATGAATTTTAAGCTTGAAGTGTGGCTAAAATGAATGGCTAAAGTGGGTTGAATAATTTTAGGCTTGTTTTATAATAACATTTTCAATAACATTATTATACAAGTTTGCTCGTATGCATTATGTTTTTACTTGCAGATTGTCAAGACCCATGTTTTTTATTTAGCAGTTTCTGCGTAAAGTATTTCCATTATTTAGTTTAAAATATTCAATAAAAAGGCATTAGAAATCAAATTATTAGATTTATTTGCTTACATAACATTTAAAAAGTCCTCTAATGACACCCAATAAAACTGACCTGACTACTTACAGTTAAAACATGCAGAAAGAACCATATTATTACTAGAGCGTCTAAAAAATAAGGTAAGAAACTGACACCAGAATTATGGCACACTGAAAAAATTATGACAGGGTTTCTCTCTCCTCTCTTCCAATGCCTAAATAGTCTGAGTAGAATGCAGCCAGTGCAAATTAAAACTACACAACTAATCAAGTGTATAGCTAAAACAGACACTAACAAATCTAACAGAAATTGCTTACCGGACTCATGTATGGGTGCTGTTTGGCCATGTCGATACAGTGTGCGCCTGAACACAGTTGTGCCTTTTTCCCTCCAAACACCAGGTAAATCCTTTCAGCTGTCCTTTGCTTTCGATTTGCAGTGTATGTTTTGTTTTACTAGAAACAGCTCTTATCATATAATATAACAGATGAATGTCGCATTGTTAAAAAGACAGGGTTAATAATTAGCCACAGCACCTTGGAACAGGAAAATTCCTTCCAGGAATTTTTTGGATTTTCCGATGCAAAAAAAAAAAAAAAAAAAAGCAAAACAAAAGCTTTTAGACAATCTAAAAGATTCTTTAGTTTTGTACTTTGTTTACGTTCAGGACAATTTATATCCATAAAGCTCTCTCTCCATCTCAACACACACACACACACACACACATACAGGGCAAAGCCTAATAGCTAAGAAATGTGACAGGCTCCAGGTTGGTCTATATTATCACACCCTCGGTTCTTTGTTTCAGCGTTCCTAAAAAAGATTTTATCAAACAGCTCATTACATGTGAACTTTATCATCCCAAAGCTTTTCTAATATCAAATTTCAGCTTCACACTTTAGGCCACACCCCTTACCCAACTATGATACCATGATTCCAAATTACCCCTATATGTGAAGGTTTGCTTCTCCTTTCATTACTGTATGGAAATAAATAAATCATGCACACTGCAAAAGCAGTTTTACTTTAAAAAAGAATTCCACTTTTTTTTTTAAACGTTGTCTCACTTCGTCTACATTTTTTAACGTTTTGTCTGCATTCACCATAGAGACAGTTTGAAACCAACGCTACAGTAGTGTTTGCGACAACACCAGTGGAGATGAAAGAACTTGACCTTTAGTCTGCGTGTGATGTAATTTTACTCTTGCTTGTATGATTTTTGCCACTAACACTGTGGATGCTAAACTGGTTCCTGCTGCCTCTGTATAGGAACCAGTTTAGCGTCCTGGGAACAGCAAGTCTGGGATCTTGGTTCAAGCCTTGGCAAGTGTATAAGCATTTCTGATTTTTTTTCTAACACTTTAAGTGTTGTATAAGACTTAAAACTTATTGCACTACAATTAAAAGTACTGTAACACTTCTTAAGCTTGAGTACTACTTTACTCAAGTAACACTAAGTATGTGCTTTAAAATTGACATTACATACAGAAGTTTAAGTTGGATTACGGACATAATTTGTTTCAGTAGTGGGCTAATATTTCAATACACTCGTAAACCAAATAGAATTTTCCCATAAGAAAAAATGGACACTCAAATTATTCATTCCACAGCCCAAAAAAATAAATACATAAAAATAATTAATTCAAAATATAAAGTAAAAATAAAACAAATTAACCTGCACTTTACCTTTAAAAAAAGTAAAAATAAATCCAGACAGATAAGTGTTTCCGTTTGTGCGCTGTGTTTTTGTGTATTTGTGTGAAGCTAAAATAAGGGGAGAGGAGGAATGATACGGAATAAAATCACTGTCAAAAATAATCATGCGTAAAAAAAAAATTGTGTGTTTTGTCCGAGTATTCAAAATCTACAGCCACGGCAGTTTACAGATACGCGATTTTGTGTTTGTTACAGTACAACTCTGAAATATACGACTCTGACCGTTTACAGACACACAACTCGTTTTTACAACTCCTCTGTTACACGGACTAATTGCGAAATTGAGTTTCAGATTTGTCATAATATGACCTAAAAAAACACTTTGTAGCAGTTTAAATACACGATCAAATAGACGGCACGGTGTTAGAAATACGAGCACAGCTTTATTGTTTCTCAAGGAGGAAAACTAAAAACATGTACAGAATAATAGCCACATGCAATACAAAAATATGTATTTGTACATGACAGAACATGTATTGACCCATTCTAAAAATAAAAAAAAAGGAAAGAAAAAAGAAAAAAAATAAACCAACTATTTTACAGCATTTTTTGTACATGAAAAAATATAGAGATATATACATCTGGAACACGGGAGCAATACATATTCCAAAATGTAGTACATTATATATATATATATATATATATATATATATATATATATATATATATATAAACGTCCATATAAATATGAAAAGAATTAGGTTCATTCGCTGTACAATAAATAAAACTTTGTTACACGTATTATCTTACAAGTCACCAGTATTTTCCCAACCACAATACATCCCAGGCTTATATTTTTATTTTATTTTATCCCACACACACACACACACACACCACTACACTCACAGACATTACAAGAGGTAACGGTTACTAGCTCATTGTAACATGGCCTTGTCACTGCTTCCTATTACTATTAAAAGTTTTACGCTACATAAGGAGAAAAAAAAAATTGAGAAAAGCAGTGTCAAGTAGTGCTTCTCTTTGGCTCGTTGACACACTTGAGTATACACACCTACCAAAAACACACATCCTGTTTATGTCACTTTTATTGCCCTGACTCATGAAGCCATGGCTCTTTAAGCGGTCAAAAACAGAGCCTTGTCCAGCATTTCTTTTATTTCTTTCTTACTACTTTTTAAGCAGCCAGTTTGAAATTTACAAAATTACTCATAATCCAGATTTAGCTAATCAACAAAGAAGTGCCTTGTGTGTCATACTCATTTTCGCATTTCACCCAAAGTTACACAGCTAATATCACTAACAAGTGAGGTTGGCATCTTGAAAAACTGCATGACTAAAAGAAATCACACACTCACCTTAAACTGCTGAGGTGATATATAATTGTTTTTTTCTATCTTCTTTAAAGGATTATTCTTTATACTAGCTTCATAGTAGCTAGTCAAAATAAATAAATGAATAAATAAACTAATAAATAAATCAGCAGCATTATTGCTAGCAAAACTATGCTAGGTAGTTTACCTCACAATTCCTAGCAGTACTTTAAAAATCAAATACAGCGGTACCTCGGCATATGAAATTAATCCTTTCTGGAGACAAGTTCTTAAGGCAAAAAATTGTATTGCGAAACGCATTTTCCCATAGGAAATAAGGTAAATGCAGATAATCTGCTTAAGCCACCCAAAAATATTAGAAATATTACCAATTTCCAACACTATAATCATATTTGCATATAAAAAAAACAGTTAGAAAAGACAAGTAAATTAAGTAAAATATGAAATAAATAGACGCAACTTGTAGCAGCCGAGGTACCACTGTAGCCGGTTGTAATCAGTTTCATTATTAACGATTGCAGTTAAGCAAATTTTAATTTTGTTCTAGTTTCCAGTGTAGCTAGTTTTTTACAAAAAAAAATTGTAAAGTATTTTACAATTTACAAACTGTAGATTATCCTTTGCTAGCACTGCTAGTTCTTTTAACAAAAAAAAAAAAAAAAACACTAGCATTTTCTTAGCATGGTTATGTGTAAAATGAAGAAGTTCGTAAATAATTAAACAATTTTAGCAACTAAACAGCAATGTTAAGCTGGTTTTTAGCTATTTTTACTAGGTAACATCTGGAATAGCTAACTTTAGTTTAACATTATGCAAAACATTTTTGCAAAAAAGAATATTCACTTGTGATTACATACTGTAACGTCCAATCATCATGCATTTTCCCCATTGCAATAAGCTGTGATATGCGTTGAAGTTTTGAAAAGCATCTATTTATTTATTTAGTTTTATTTAGTATAAAACACTGGTATGTATAAAAATAAGTTTTTTTTTGCACGTCTAAAAGTGAGTAGCAGCCATCTTGTAGCTACTAAAACAACAACAGTCAATTCTGCAAAAAGTGTGTAAATGTTTAGCATAGCTACTGTTTTAACTTAGGTTTTCTAGTTATTAGGTTCTTTTAGAAATTGTAATTAATATACTATATATTTTAAGCTATGTGTAATATACAGACTAATTTACTATATATATTAATCTACTAATTTAGCTAGCTGAACATAAGCTTGTTTTTTAAATACTCAAGATTAATTCCTACTTATCTTTATATTGAAAGTATATGTGTGTCTCATTTTAGTGTCTAGCATAGCAACAGCAGTACTTGTAGCAAAATATTAATTAGCTAGTTGGACTAACATTTCATAGTAGCACATTGTTAGCATGGTTATTTTTTAAAATTAAATGTAATAAATTAATTAATTGGTTAATTACCTAATTAACTGGAACTCTTTTGAAATACATGTTGTTGTAAAATTTCGAATGTAGCTAGCTAGTTAAAGAAAACCGTGTACAAAATGAACTATAAATAAACTTTGCTTTCTTTTATATAGTATCAAAACTGTCATACATTTACCTCAAACTATATGACATTCGCAACTAGATTGTTTCTATTAACCCAGTTTTAGTTTATTTTTGAATAAACTAAAATTTGTACATGTTACTGTGAAGTGCGCAGAATGAAGGTGTGAGATTGCATTTATTAAGTACATTTCAATTGCACACTCATAAGCGTGTATAATGTACAATGGCATCTGTTGAATTTTGAGATGAAGCAATGATTTTTTTCAAGGTAGATTTTTTTATAAGGACGTTTTCCATTAAAATTTCAAATTAGCATATCTTCTCTTTCCATGGGCCAATTGCGATGATACAAAGCCTATATGTTACTGCAAACTCAGCCAAATACAGCATTGAAAATACCATTAAAAACCCATTAAAAATCGTTCAGTAGTTTTTACATGATGCACGCACAAACAAACACACAAACAGACAGACAATTCCAAAAAAAATCTACTCATCCTACGTCCCCCCAGCCCAATTTTTTTTTTCGCAAATATCAAATGTACGTTACATTTTTATTATATGTATAGAAGATAGATTAGCTGAATGTAATCTGAATTATATTTGCAGACTCATTCATTATTCAGCCAAAAATATCTTCTGAGGTGAGTGTGTGATTATTTAGACATGCAATTCATGCTGGAGGCTGTTCCCTTCCCTTACTAGTGTCATTGCCAATGTATTTGTTTATTATTCTGGGTCAGGGTATATGACATTTACTTCTGGCCTTCCAATTCCTTTAAAAGACATTTGGTGTGGCATCATCTGGCACCACTATACAGCAAATAATGTGACAGCATTTGTAGTCAGTTGGTGCAGAAATTCTGTTACCAGTGAGCCTGTGTATCAGAGAAGCAATAGTGCACATTGAAGGAGCTGGAATCCAAAAAGAAGGTGTAGCAAGAAAGAAGAAAAAGGGTGTGGTGTATCCAATAACAAGGGAGAAAAAGTATAGAAAAAAACAAAAGGAAGTAAGACAGGCTGCCATGAGAGGGAAAAAATTTCCACCTGGCAGACGCTACATCTCGTAAGTCCAGAATCAGCCAAGATGCCGAGAGAAGAGAGTGAAAAAAGAGACTGACAGCGCACACGCCAAAGGGAAGAATCAAAAACACTGGAGTTGAGAGTCGCTCAGTATCCGTGCATTGCCAAAGCGCACTCTCCTCCATGGACAGCAAGCAAAGGCGGAAGATCACACGGCGAAACGTTGGGAGCAGGAAGTGCATCTCGTTTTTCCTCGGGGTCCACGAGTTCGTTATGTCAGGATGCATGCAAGGCAGATCCAGGTTTTTTTTTTATATTTTGCATTGCTTTAGTGTTTCAGCTACAACCTAAAGGACCGTGAAAATGAAATTCAGACAGAAGAGAGAAAAGAAATAGGTTAGGTTGTTAACATGCAAATTAGAAGGGAAAAAGGATGTTTATTAATATGAAACCAAGGTCGGATGTTAGTGTAGTTTCTGCTCATAGACATAGAAAAAGAGAGGGGTAAGGGTGGGGAATGAAAAAAAAAAGAAAAACGATGTTAAACTTAAAGCACAAGCAACCTACTGTACAGGTCAATATCTATCTATCTATCTATTTATCTATCTATCTATCTATCTATATTTCTATCCGTTCGTCCGTCTGTCTGCCTGTCTCTCTGTCTACAATGACGTAGCAGAGTTAACGTTAATGAGCCAATCACAAACTGAATTATATAACCATCAGTTCTTTAGCCTAAAATAAAGGTTTTAAACAATACAATAGCTAAGACAAATTTAAATAAATTTTTCTATCTATTGCTAATGTCTAATTTTTTTTAACTTATGTAAACATTCAATTCATGTTCATGAACGGGGTGTACAAAGTTTTGTGTGGTAGTGTAGTATAGTTTGGAGAGAAATTGAATACTACTTGTGCATAGTTAGTAGTTGGTAAAGTTGGTAAACTGAAAAGACTTTTAAAAGAGACACTGACTCATGTTTCCAAGTCTGCTGAGACATTCTTACATGAGTGGGGTAAATGTTGGCAGGCACTGAGCATCTGTGTCTGCATTGCCATCCTATATTTACGATACGTACTCTGCGGATTTCCAGAAGTGCCCAGGGTGTGAGAGCCTGCGGTTAAGCTTGGGCAGTTTCTCCAGCATATCGGCCAGCTGTGTGAATGTGGGCCTCTCGCGCAGGTCATACGCCCAGCATGCTGACAGGATCTCCTGTGACAGAGAAGACAGAGAAGTTGACTCTGATTTGTCAGCACTGAAGGTATAAAAAACAGGATATGGAAACTTTCACATATACACCGTTTTTTCATTTTGCTAAATGATGTAGAAATTATATTGCTAAATGATGTAGGTAAATCATGCTCTTGTACTTCAATTAATGATGACAAGTCATACATCCAGGCCATTGAGCATTTAAAACCACTTCATGGGACCACTCACCGTGACTTCTTTGCCCAGGCTGATCTCCGCAAGGACTTTCTTGATGCCCTCTCCGCTGCCCACTTGCCAGATGGTGGCCTCTGCTGGTTGGTTAGTGATTGGCCAGTCCCTTGCTTGCAGCTCATACCAAATAGTGCTGAAGGCATAACAACTGGTCTGTTAGTTTAAGCACTAGACCATTCCACTCCTGAAACACATAGAAGATGCCCTTACCCAAAAGCGTAAACATCAGCTGCATTGGAAAAGGGCAAGCGGTCCTCGTTGTTGCCAGGGCTCATCTTGCGCACAATCTCCGGAGCCAGATAGCAAATCCAGCCATGTGGAAGCTTTAGCTCATTCTCCCGCCTAACCACACACATACACACCAAACACTGCATATCTGTTGGATCCTAGAAAAATAACTGTCACACTATGAACCGTCTTATCACCAGAAGAAGAAAGCCTTTACCTTCCCTCTTGAACCACTCCAGAAATCCCAAAAAGCCCAAAGTCAGCAATTACCACTTTGTTTGTGTCATGAAAGACGTTCTTTGATTTCAGGTCCTTGTGAACAATCCCCTTCGCATGCAAGTACCCCATTCCCTAATGGAGTGGGAAGACGGCAAGAAAGATCAATAACAAAGGGAAACGAGCAGTATTAGGTAGCTAATGATCACTACAGACAGTTAACAATAAGGCTAATCATTATAGTTACCTTCACAATCTCCTGTGCAATCTGTCTTGTCTTGTTGATGTCTAGCGTGTTCTTTGTATCTCTCACAACAGAGTACAACGTCCGGCCTTTGCAGAAGCTAAGAAGCAATTGCAAAAGCAGTACTGAATTAATGTAACTTATTATTGTGAATATTTAATTATACCAACACTGCTATGTCATTCATCAGATATAAGCAGATATTTAGCTAACTATAGATCTGGTAAGGAATGATTTGGAATTTTTAATTAGTAAATATTTGTAATTTTCACTCCATACTTTATCTAGCCAGATACTGTCCAATTAGCTTAGTTACATAAGCTAATTGCACATAATTCATGACAGGTTTTTGTAACTAATATACATACATTTTCAGAATTTTCACAGCTAACACTATTCAGTTTGCTAACATGAGTTAACTGGGCAGAATTATAATGTTTTTTTATGTTACTATATCACTAATGGTAACATGAGCTAAAAAGTCAGGAATTTAGTATTACAAAAGCTAATCATTTTTGTTGATAATAATACTCTAGTAAGCTAGCTAATTTTAGCTAACCTGACAGAGATCCTGCAAGGATTTTACCTCGTATTCAAAAGAAGTTTATCAATCTTCAACTGTAATGCTAGTCAGCTAGCTAAAATAAGCTACTATTTATTGATTTCTAAGAGGAATTTACCTCACATTCATAAATGATAATGCTAAGATAAGCTGATGAAAGGATTCTTTTAGAGGAATTTACCTCATATTCTGAAAACATTTATCAACCTTCACCTCTAGTCGACTAGCTGAAATAACCTGTGAGGATTTTTTTAAAGGAATTTACTCATAAATGTTAATAATCTTCACTCGGCTAGCTAAAATAAGCGAATAGCAGAGGATTTTGAGAGAATCTTACCTCATATTCGCAAATATTTTCTTTTAATCTTCAACTTCAATGCTAGCTAACTACCAGAGATAAGGTGATGAAAGGATTTTTGAGAGGAATACACCTCATATTTCAAAAGGTTTATTAATCTTCACTCCTAATGCTGGCTGGCTAGCTAGCTAAAATAAGCTAACATAAGAAGAATCAAAAATAACAAAAATATTACCAATATTACCAACTTCCATGTAGTCATATTTTTTTTGTAAAAAATAAAGTAAAATAATAAAGTAAAATATGAAATAAATGAACATTAAACCTCACTTAATCTTAATTTTTTATTTCTCTTGGCACCGGCTGCTTTAAAATTGAACTGAAAGTGGCTCCCTTTTCTTCTTGCTACCATGTGCTGGCGGCCAGTGTGGTTTGTTCGCTTGTATGGCAAAAGTAGACGCTTCTTATGTTGAGGCAAATTGCTTGCAAAATTTCAGTCCTTAACGCGAAAATTGTTTTTGCTGAGGTACCACTGTATAATCGTCAGACTAATCCTAGTCAACTTTCTGAGAGGACATTAACTTCATATCAATATTTGTAATAATCCATATTCCTAACTTAAAATAACAGGATTCTAAGAAAAAGGTTTGAATTATGTCCCTAAATTTTAATAAGATTCACTCCTCCCCAGTTGCCACGTGCTAATGTAATAAGTGGATTTTAAGTCATATTGATGAAATTTTATTAATCGTTACTTTTAATACTAGCTAGCGAGCCTCCAGAAGCTTACCTGAAAACAGTAGTTCATATAAAAATGTAAAAAGCAAATGCAAACCTATTCATACTAAATACCAACATGTTACATGCATTAATGTAAAGAGTAAAAGCAGTGCAGCAGCTCTGACTGACCTGGTGATGATGGCGAGGTGTGGTGGAGCCATGCAGGCCCCCATGAACAGCACCACGTTCTCGTGTCGTGTCTGTCTGTAGTTCATCACCTCCTTTTTGAAAAGCTTGAGATGGTCCTGATTGTTGCCATCAATCTCAAGCAGGCGGATAGCCACCTCGCCGTGCCAGCGGCCCCGGTGTACCCGTCCCCAACGTCCCTTGCCTATCAGCTCACCCAAGTCAAGCTGCTCAAAAGGGATGTCCCACTCCTGCAGGTAGACGCTGGTCTGACTGGGTTTGCGTGAGACAGGACCCTTCCAGGGGCCACGACCTCTTGCACTGGGCAGATCATCCAGCTCATCTCCGTCTCCTTCACCATCTGAGCCTCCATTTGTGTCTTCAAAGCTCACTTCATCATCCTCCTCCTGTTCCTCCTCCTCCTCCTCGGCTTCCTCCTGCCCTTCTTCCTCTTCTACGCTCGCCTCATCTTGCTCCTCTGCTTCTGCATCCTCATCTTCCTCTTCCTCCTAACACAGAAAGACGTTTGAACCACGTGTCTCCTTTCAACTTTTTTCATGTTTGAGCATGATTGGATCTTAGTAGTAACTTACCTCTTCGTCTTCATGCTCGTCCTCAGCCAGCTCAGCATGCACATCCTCCTCTGACTGGTCTGTCTCATTTCTGAGGAAGGGGTAAGTGGAAATGTTAGTCGACATAACGGCATTAATACTTTACTAGAGATAACACATTCCTTTAGATCATCAGTCGTATATCTTACACTGTATCCGGTAGGCTTTCTGGGTGAAGTGTGTTGGAACTAGACACATCTGAAAATACACACAAATCATAAATGTTTGGATTGTGCAGGTGGAATTTGTTTGGCTTCAATCCCTTACCATTTGTTTATGAGACACTGACCAGACATGCAATGCCACAACTCACCAGCAGGAGGCGAACAAAATCAACATTACATATCAGGTCCATGCAAATAATTTCAATTCTCTAGGACCCAAAAGAGTGTAAAACATCTTATGTAAGTGTTTGTAACATGTATATGGAAATAGGGTTAAAACATATGCAGAGCCATCAGTTATAAATATGAATAAGTCATGTTTTTTTTTTTCATTCTTAACACTTTTTTGACGTATTTTATATTTTTAAAGTGGGGGGGACAGCAAAGGGAGAATTTATTGTACAGGGGGGAGGGGGGGCTGTTTGTTTACTGTGCATTTAACCAAACTTGAAACTATATTTTCACTGTGACGTCATATTGCAAAGACTTCAATGTACGTTAAGTACTGCTCTCAAAATCGAGTGCACTTCACTTGCTTGACTGTTTTGTGTATTAAAGTTCGTTAAGTGATGAATCATGTATTAAATTTGCCCAAATATAGTCAGTATAAGAAAAGAGCAAGGCATCAGCATGCACACTCTCACACCGGCAAGCAAAAACCAAAGCATCTAAAATTCTCAGCTGCACAAAACAAGTTGATAGCTGGACCAAATCACTTTTGGAAAAAAGTTACAAAGGTGTGAAACCTGACAGGTCGTCTTTAACTCACCAGGAAAGATAAACTGCTGTCTATGCTGAAAGTAGAAGGCAGCTTAGGGAAAGAAGGACGGAGAAATCAACAGGCAGGGAGATGACAAGGGGAAAAAAAAGTTGAGGGTTAAAAGCCAAGTTGAAACCCACATAAGCGCCTTGTGAACTGTACTGTACGTATTAGCTTCTTTTATATAAAATTAAACGTTTTAATTGATGCTCATATATATTATCCTCATTTTATATCTAAATAAAAATCTTAAAATAAGTAGGTAGATACAATAAATGCATCATTAATAATAAATGACACTTTTGACGCAATGAGAACATCCTTCAGTGTCACAACACTCACCTGGGAAGTTGAAGCGGTTGTCTCTGTGGTTTTTGGGTGAAGGGTTGGGGGGCGGTGTGGCACTGGGAGGGTTACTCTGCTGGAATGGGGCAGGCGATGATGGGGTGGAGGACGTAGTGGATGAGGGGTTACTGCTAGAGTCCAGCTGATTCAGCACAGGGGGATGTTCCTGGGGTGAGAATGGTGTACCATGTTTATTGTCAGTTTACACGCTATGACCCTTCATAAATATTTATTAGCCAGGTGATGATCATTAAAATAAAAAATGCTTTGTTTTACAACCAAATTCAAGTATAAAGCTGAGCAGTTAATGGTTAATGGTCTTGCACAAAGGACTAAGTCTGGCAATTTATAAATCTGTACATTTTCATCAACCTCTCCTGCTGCTCCTTTTTTGTAACAGAAGTTCACACAGACCTATTTTTTTTTTACCATAGAAACCTAAATTTAACCAACAATCAGCATACTATTTACAGTAATTCCATACTTTTATTTTGCAGTGTGTACAAAATATACTCTGCATAAAATTTCCCCAAATCCTGAATGTCATGTCACTTCACTATAAAATCACCATTATTGTTTTAGTGCTGCATCATAAAGACCAGTACCTTCTTGGTTATTGCCTTTGGTAACGTGCCAAACTGTGGTGCCTCGGCCGGTCGATCCACCGGGTTGTTGATATCTGATGGCACGGATTCCGTCCTCCGGATCTTGGTGACTGAGAGAAACAGAGCAATCGAGAAATGTAACGCTGAACACCAAAGTCCTTTTTTCTGAACGCCATTATGTGCTCAGAGCAGAGAACACACAGGGCACTTACTGGGAAGGAACGATATTCGACAAGGAGGAGCCTCTTTCGTGCATTTATTATGGCACTTTAACCTGCGGAGATGAAAACAGACATTAAGTAAAAGGCTTTCATTTTCGCTCTAAATGATATCCATTATGAAGACCTTGGTGAGAACGAGACGCCTCCTCTGCGCTCTGGCTTTAACAACCCACCTACAGTGTTTGCATTTCACTCCAAAGATCATGTTCTTCTGGCACACTTGACACGTCTGCGAGAGCCACGACTTGGTGGAGAACCTTAAACACAACACATGTTACACTTCATAGGTGTATCTACTATTCCATGGTCTTTCTGTTTCTTTCTACACTGTAAAACAATGATGGAAAAAGGTAAAGGCTTCATAACAGCTCTAATCTGAGGTGCCATTTGTTAACTGGTGATTTCTGAGGGTGGGGACTCTAAAGTTTTGGTCTTGCTTTCCTGGGAAGGTCTTCATGAGAGCCAGTTTCATCATGGTGATTGATGGGTTTGGCAAACGCTCTTGGCAATACTGTTCTTGCAAGAACTATTTCAGAACAGCTAACCTTTGTGTCTTTAAATAACTGACTGTTATTACTTAATTACCTAATGTTATTCCATAGTTTTGAAATCGCCAGTATTGTTTGAGAGTGTGGAACATAAATCACTAAACAAAAAACACTGAATAAGAAGCTGTGTCCACTTATGACTGGTACTGTTAATTTTTTTTTATTTATTTAATGATTTTTTTTTTTTTTTTTTTTTACATGAACACAACGGCCACTTTATTAGGTACACTTAGGCTGTGGAACAAAGGTGATATATGTGACTTTGAACATGACTTGGCTGTTGGTGCAAGATGGGCTGGTATTTCTGAAACTGCTGATCTACTGGGATTTTCACACACAACCTAGGGTGATGTAGGGTTTACAGGGAATGGTATGAAAAAAAGAAAATATTCGGTGGCTGAAAATGCCTTGTTGATGATGGCGGCCAGAGAAGAATGTCCAGAAAGGCAACAGTAAGTCAAATAATATCTTGTTACAACTGATTTATAGTACTGTGAAAAGGTTTTTTTTGTACAAACTGTTGTACAAACGGACTTTTTTTGCAGACATCGTTCCCTACAGCAGTTATTTGCAAGACTTTTGCACAGTACTGTACAGCATACAGTACAGTACCTAAGCAGTTCCTAAGAGCAGGAAACTCATGAAATTCACATGCACTCACCAAAATTGGACAACAGAAGACTGGAAAAACGTTTCCTGGTCTGAGGAGTCTCGTTTTCTGTTGTGACATTTGGATGCTAGGTCAGGATTTGGATTAAACAACATAAGTTGTTTAAAGCATGAATCCATCCTGCCTAGTATCGATGGTTCTGCCTGGTGGTGGTGGTGGTGGTGGTGGAGTAATGATGTGGGGGTATTTTATTGACACACTTTGGGCCCCTTACTACCATCTGGCATTGTTTAAATTCCACAGCCTACCTGAGGATTGTTGCTGACCATGTCCAGTCCTTTATGACCACAGGATAACACACCATTTCACAAAGCTTAAATCATCTCAAACTGGTTTCTTGAACATGATGATGAGGTCACTGGACTCCAGAGGTGGGAAGTAACGAGTTACATTTACTCCCTTACATTTAGGTAAACTTTTGGAAACAATGTACTTCTATGAGTTGTTTTACTGCACCATAATTTTTACATTTACTTGAGTAGATTTGTGAAGCAGAAACGCTACTCTTACTCCGCTACATTCGGCTACACTCGACTCGTTACATTTCTAACCGTTTAGTCTATACATTAGATATTCTTTATTTTTGCCAGAGAAATGCAGGCGGTGCATCTACCACTTGACGTGTTTCACCAATCAGACGTAACAACAATAACCACATGACTCCGTTTGACCAATCAGCCGCAATTACAATAACTACATGTAGTCAAATGAACACAAACAAAAGCTGCATATACTAGCAAAGTGTACCTAATGAAGTGGCCAGTAATATATACATGCATATTTCATATTAATGTTTTTGGGACAATGATAATCGATTATACTTGTAGAATATAATATTTTTAAAATCTGAAGGTGTTGATTGATTTCCTGTAACCGTTCAGCTACAAAGTAGTGATATGTCATATACATAGGTATATATTAACGTACTTATCAGTAAACATGCTCATTTAAAAAATGTAATACTGGTGAAGGGTGGAGTTACCTGTGAGTGACAGCCAGGCCGATGTCTCTCCTCACTGCCTGTGGAGAGCTGCGATGGACTGCGATGTTATCTGTGGACAAGACAGAGAGACGGATAATAATTTACACCTTTTATTATCTTTAACATGATGATTAAGGCGCTTAATTATGTCATATTACGTGAATAAATATACGGCGCACTAGTCAAACAATTCTCTGGCACATTCTCTGTTAGCTCTCAATCAGAAAACACTTAAACGGCGAATTAACAAATGAGTTTATGTCGTTAAGCCGTTTTTGCTGTCTTGAAAATGAAACACAATAGGCCTCTAAGCGGTCATCTATCAAACTTCACTCGACATAATAAAGTACTGGAACAGCTCTCATGATGACGGTAAGGAGTTTCCCAGGGGAATATAATGGGAAAGTTGATAAGTGTATGTTAAAAATGCAACTGGAACGCAGCCATAAACTCTCCAGCACAGGATGAGACACTGTGATAAACCTTTAACTCTGAACCTGAGCAAATATCCAGCTTTTTTTTTTTTTTAAACTAGGATCAACATCAGAGTTAATCATTTATTATAGCATTTTTTTTGTTTTGTTTTTTGCCTAAAAGACAAACACAGAAATAAGCCTAAAAACTATGCAGTACTAGTATGATTTATTGATTACTACTATACTAGTAGGATCAATATTTATTTATTGTATTATGTTACACTTTAGTTCTCAAAACCTGATGCCTTAACATTTCTTCCCTCTGTTAATCCGTAACAGGATCGATCCTACTACCCAGAAGCATTACTGTGCATTTTTTTCCTTTCAGTTCCATCCAGGACTATCTAAGTATATGCACTACATGTCTACTTCGTGCCCACTATATCAGTGTGTGTGTGTGAATCTCACTCCTCAGGCCTCCATGATGTTCCTCCAGGAGCGTGGGTGTCCCCGGCAAGGTGTACGGGGCTGTAGCTGGCACGGCGGCGTGCGTCCGCGTGGAAAGCAGCGGAGAGCGAGACGGCGAATCGTCACAAGCATTTCCGTTAATCTGGACGTTCAGGAACAGCTTGTTTTTCTTCCCGCACCTGTGAACGCAAACACAGGCTGGGCAGTGAGGTCGCTGAGAACCGAGGATGCCACGCAAGTAGGATGTGTTGGATGTACAGAACTCAAGTATCAGGGTCCGGGTAATGTTCAGAGGTGTAGAAACTCGGGCATGCTTTTATTTATAGGAGTTCATAAAAATTAAAGACCATGTCAAAGCTCAAAACATTGTATGCAATGATGGTGTTCTGAAATTACCCATAGTGTGTGTATGCGTGTGAATGTTGACTGAAGGTCCTATCATGGTCTCTCGCTGGACTACAGAGGATCCTACATGGATGAATTTAGGTTATACAAAAGTCAACTGAAGTATGCCACTGAGTCAGTTATGTGTGTGTGTGTGTGTGTGTGTGTGTGTGTGTGTGTGTGTGTGTGTGTGTGTGTGTGTGTGCTGTCCTCTTTTGGACACTGGTTCTTCAATGTGTATCCTGTTGTGACATTTCTCTGGCTCTCTCTGTTTCTCGCTTTCACACATATTTTTGGGGTATTTACAAGGATACGTGCAAGGATACTACTTTCAGTTAGATAATGTCAAATAATGCCCTAAGAGGACTTCAGGTATTATGAGTCAAACTATTAAATGCTTGGGAATGTATTACAGTTCATAATGCTCAACGTAAAGACACTGAATTAATTTTATTTCCTTATGGAGCATTTGACTGGCGAATCATTAAATTATCTGCACCAAACATGAACCATGCTAAATATCAAGATGTATAATGCATAAAGGCTTATTTCCATGCCTATGACCTCTAGATTTGTTTAATGTCAATAATGTAAAACAATATCCAAGTGCTAGTAAATTATAGCCCTTTTGCAAAAACAGGAAGTGGCCTACTTGTTGGTGGGCGTGTCCTCGATACGGTTGCCCAGTTGGCTCTCGTGGCTCTTGCTGCGTGTCAGGGTGATGTTGGGCAGCACGTGGAGTACCTTGCGTGAGGGCGGCGGTGGCGTGCAGGGTGGCTTCAGTCGGTGCCTCCTCTTCGAGGGCGGTGTTATGGGCGGGGTGGAGGAGTGTCCCTGCAGACGGACAGGCCAGGATGAGTAGTATGGGCTCGGGTCTGTCAAGCTCTCAGCATAGCCGTGGTAGATGTGAGCCTCTGGGTTGGGAGGAAGATGACGTGAGTGAAAGCATGGGACGAGGGGAGTGGTAGGCACGGTGGGTGTGGTGGGCGTAGTAGGGGGCCGGGCAAGAGGAGAAGGGCTATGTGGGCGTGTCAGACTTCCAAGTAAAGGGATCTGGTCCGCTGGGATGAGACCTCCGCTGTCTCGTCGAGTGGGCTCGGAAAACCAGCAGCCTCCGTCCTCACTACACTCTCCTGAGAATGACAAAAGGCCCAGTTAACACGCTGAAAGAGAAATATAATCATCAATTTCTGACCAAACAGATTCATGCGATCAACAACTCTGTGGTACAAATGCGTGTACATGTTTCGAACTTTACCTCTTCTTTATTTCGTTTGCAACAACATTCCTGTGATGATTTACCAAGCCAAATGTTCTGTGTACTTCTCACATCGGGGAGTTTCTTATTTCCAAATTAAAACTAGACTCCTGCTATTATGAGCCGGCTGCCAGACCAAACAGGACGCCCACCTGATTCGGTGGCACTCTTTAAGCAGGAGAGGGCGGCGCAGAGCCGAACACACTCCTCCGCAGTGGCTCCCAGGCTCCTCATGGTCTCTCGCACCTGAGCGCCGGGCATCTGCAGCAAGGCATCCAACGACAACTTCACAGGCAGCGCCTACGCGGGATGGGACGTAGAGAGAACAGAAAAGACAGCAGAGAGAATCCACAGTCTACGTTACACAGGCTCTAACTCTGTAGTGTGAACACACCGTATGCAAACAGAATTTATACATGCACTGTCAATCAGGCTCTGACAGTCATCCAGCTGACTTTGTTAATGCTGATTCCAAAGCCTTAAATTTAGTCAGATGGAACTGTGCACATACACACACGTAAACTCATAACAATGAATACTTGATGTAATTTGTGTTACTGATTTTGGGATTTGAGTTATTTGAGTCATTTACGTTGTTAATATTGGGCTTTGACTGGGCTTTGAGCGATGTAAGTAATTTGACTTATTTAAATTATGGATTTTAGGCTTTGAGTTATTTGATTCATTTGAGTTATAGATTTAGGGGATAAAAAAGTTATGTAATAAAAAAAGTTGGTAATAAAAACTGGACATGATATTTATACAGTGGAGCCTTGGATTAGCGGGCATTTTGCTAGACGAACAATTTTTTTGTAATAGTTTTAACTTAAAAAAACAAGGCTTCATAAATGATGAGTACGCATCTGTTTTGTCTGCTGGACGTCAAATGATCACAACTGACCCAATGGTTCTACTCTCGCGCGCAATTCAGGATTATGGGTAATCGTCTTCCATGCCCAGTGCATGTGCGTCACTCATATACAGTAGTCAACATCTGTGCTCGCGTGTACTGTTTATTATAACATTGTGATCACATGAGTGTGCACTTAAACCAAAAAGCAAGTGTCATTAGAGAGGTTTCTTGTTAAAGATCCAGAGTCTCTCTGTCAGAAAGTAGTGATCACGTTGGTGTGTGTGCTCCCTCCTCTCAAATAAGATTCTCTTATTACACAGTATCCTACACAGGAGTAGCCCCCCTCCCTCCACTCGTCTTACTTCAGCTTCACACATATACATGCGCACAAACACACACACTAACAGAAACACTGCTCTGTCGAAATTCTTTTCAAAGGTAAAATGCGGGTTGATTTGATTTACTTTATATTTTGAATTCATTATTTTTATATTAATATTTTTGGTTTTGGAACGAATAATCTGAGTTTCTATTATTTCTTATGGGAAAATCCACTTTGATATACAAGCATGCTTTCAGAATGAATTATGATCGTATCCAAAGTTTAACTGTAAATATTTACATTATGTACATACAGTAATAGTTATTTGAGTAATTTGAGTTATTAATATTGGGCCTTAAGTCATTTGATTTAGTGATTTAAGTCGATCAACTCGTTTGAGTATTTTGGGGTGATTTAGTGCTTTGATTCATTTGCATTTCAGATTAAAGCCCTTAAGACTTATTTGAGTTACTGATTTTTGGCTTTGAGATATTTGATTTATTTGAGTTACAGATTTAGGGGCTAAAATAGTTACATTCCTAAGCAAAACTGTTTAAATAGAGTTATTTATTTAGAGTTATTTAGAAATAGCTGAAGAAATCAAATTTACACCAGTGATTACGGTACATGGGTAAAAAAAAAATTTTCAAACCCCATTCATTTTGCTGATGTGCTTAAGGACAATTAGGGGGAATTCAACTGATGATACTATTCATGATACTAAACATTTGAACATTATGATGGCAGCCATCTTGGGCTGCATTACTCCATAACACATGCCTTTGTGAATATAACAACGGGACTGAACTTGAAGACTAGAAATGATATGGATGGTAAAGTCAATAAATGCTGGCTATCCTGGATGAGACAGATACAGTACATACTTTGATGAAATATTGTCAACTTATCATCGTTATGCCATTAACAGTGTCACTGCCCCGAAGGAAGTCTGTTTAATGTAAACTGGCATGTGGCAGGGTAAAAAGCCGAGTGCCTTATCACCCTTTCACAACACCATGGTCATTATTGTCTGAGAGGCTTAATGCTAATGAATCTCTCTCTCTCTCTCTCTCTCTCTCTCTCTCACTTTCTCATTCCCTCTACCAATCCCCAGATCATGTGACCTCTTAGACTAATTAAGCCTGGCCGATGATCCGATTACTTCATTACAGACCTGTACGAGTGGAGGAGACGAGGCAGTCACGCCTAAGCCACTCGAGCATGGGGTTTATTTTCATGGATTTAGAAATGTTTATACAAATGTAACCAACAACACAAAACATTCATTTGTAAAGTGTGTTATGGATTTTATATTTCGTTTTGCTGCTATCATGTTAAACTGAATGCCTGTAATAATAAATACAGGAGTGTTATTGTATTATTAATAATAAATAATCTTGGACATTTTTCCTATCAGAGTTTATGCCCAAGTACACATCACATCTTTAAAGCCCATCAATTTCACTACAACTACTACAAGTACCACTAATACTGCTATAACAATAATAATAGTAGTAATAATAATAATAATTCTAATATGACTATTAATGCCGGTGTTATTACTGCTACTGTTATTGCTATTAACATCACTGCAAGTGCTATTTCATTTTAACAACTACTAATGCTATTATTACCGCTACTGTTAACGTTATTTTGCACAGGATCAACCATGATATGGCACCGCTGGAGTAGACAGGAATAAGGGTCATGCTCAAGGCAACTTGGTTGAGCTGGGGTTTGAACCACTGACCTTCTGTCCAGTAACCCAGATCCTTAAACCCCTGAGTTACAGTACCTTTGCTCCAAACTATTAATGGTCCGTAAAACCACTATGAATGCTAATACTTCTACTACCACTGAAACTATTACTATTATTAATGATATTGCTATCATTATTATTACTACTCCTACTCCTACTTTTAATATGTTACTATTATTATTATTATTATTATTATTACAAAATCTATCACTACTAGTTTTATACTCTAGTATACAGTACACTATTGCTCCTGCATTATTGCTACTACAATTTAAGCTACTACTGCTCAAATGGTTATGACAGTTAATACTTCTGATATTATCACTGCCAGCTATTATTATTACTGTTACTACTATTACTAAAACTAGTACTATAATCAGTATTACTACTACTGCGTACACTAACTGTTACTTACACCGCTTCTATTACAAATGATTACTATTACTAATAATAATACTGCTGCTGCTTTTCCTCCTCCTAATAATAATAATATCCTTATTACTGCTATTACTAATGATGTTAATACCACTAATGATACTAATACACACAGCATAACATTACTAATATAACCCTGCACACTATTAACACTGCTAGAGTACTTTACACCACTAGGCCAGAATGTAACTGTCCTATACATTACATTACCTAGTTTAATGTCCTAATCACAATAATATCTCTCTAAACCAACAGAATGTTGAAAGTTTCAATGCTTCTTGGGTTTTGTGTTTTGCAGGATTTGATCATTTCCTTCCTGAGGTATGGAGAGCGTTTGTACTCTGTATTCATTTAAGAAAGTCACAGAGCTGTTGAAGCAGCCGATAGTGATGCAAAACCGAATTTTCAACAACTGAGTAGAAAAAGTTGTAGGAAGAATAAAGACAGACATAACTGAACACACACACACACACACACACACACACACACACACACACACACACACACACACGGAATCCGTAATCACAAATCAGGCTAAATATAAACAATATGCAAAGACTAACTCAGAATACATGTAAACATATATGGTAGACAGGAGGTGAATGAAAAGTTTGTGCACCCTCAGGGCCAAGTATTGTACTTTAACCTAATCTTCAGAAGATGAACGGAACGCAGTGGCGTGTTACAATCCTGTCTGCTAGGTCGGGGTGACACTGTGGGGTGGCACGTGCGCAGCATCTTGCCTTGCGAAACGCTGATTTGCGTTAGCTCTTCGTGCAAAGCCGACTACGTTCTAAAACGCTCCGACTAAGAGGTTCTGTCTGAGAAGTCATTAGTTGGGTGTTAGTAATACTGGCGCCGTCACGTGTCACTGAATGATCTCCTGAACTACTGATGAACCTGCGGTCCCAGCACTGCATTCCACCTGGAAGGCAGCTCAGGGGGGGATTATTATTTTTTTATTTAGTTTAAAGCAGTGAACTTGAAACTAAATAAGAAGAAAGAGGAGGACAAAAAAGTAAAAGAAAGGATGAGTGAGATTATGAGAGAAAAGAGGGAATACTCTCATATTCTCAAGAGGTGAGAGAAGATCAGACAAAAGGAGAGAAAGGTAAACAAGAACAAAAAATAAGCTTGGAAACAGATAGAAGACAGGAAATGAAAAGAAAAGAGAAAAAACTGAAAAAAAAGAGAATATATCGAAAGAGAAGAAAAAAGTGGAGAAGATGAAAGGAATATTTAGAGAAGAGAAAAAAAAGAGGTGAAAAAAAAACATACTGTATTTTTTCAGGATCTGCACTCGCCCTGCATCATTTACACCCCACCTCCCCCCCCCCCGATACACACTGACACGTCCCTAACGCTGCGTGTTTGCTCGTCACCTCTATGAGCTCGGGTCTCAGGCTGACAGTGCGTAGCCAGTCCCCCAGGCGTGGGTACGTGTCCAGGGCCTGCGGTCGCTCTGTCTCCGGAACCTTCAGCTTGCACTGCAGCTGCTTGCAAATGTACTTCATGAGCTTCACCTGCAGGGGGCGACAGAGAACCAGACGCAGGAAGGAGGGGTGGGTTAGCAGAGGAATGTAAAGTCTTAAGATTTTTTTTTGTGGGGGGGGTCGTTATTAATTTACAACAGTAATCAGGATGAATTTCACAGGTTGACATAGCGGACATTGACAAAGACGTTACGTAAGGAGAATGATTTTAAAGCTAGTTAAGTAAACAAATATTAGGATTAAGTTTTAACAAGCTATTCATTTCAGCAGTAAAAAAAAAAAAGTTGCTCTGTTTGTTTAAATGTTAACCAGATCATTATTTACACTTACATTTCTCCACAATCAGACTATAAACATACAGCGATGCACAACAAAGTCCACTGTCTCACCAAGGACACACAGAACGTGTCGCAGAGTGTGTAAAAGCTGACTCAGGGTCAGACAGCACTAGGATCCTCAGGCTTGACCCGTTCAGATCGAGGCATCTTGAAATATTCTGCTGAGACCGGCGGACCATTTTTATCCCTCCACTAGAGTCCCGAGGGTTCTCGGACATGCAGCCGCAGGGACGTCCTTACGTGACGTGACTTACGGTCTTTCTTCTTCCATCACTGTTGCGCTACACAAGCTTTCACGCTCAGTGATCAAGCGAAAGGGTAACTGCCACAGCGCAAATGAGCTGGAGCTAATTATAGACAGACGTATAAAGGTATTAGCCTGAACCGTTGTCTGAGGTCAGAACGCAAAACAGCGTCCACGAAGATCCCGGAAAGACAACTGTACATGTTGCAATGCAAGATTTTTTTTTTTATTTTATTATTAGAATACACGATAAAACTGGGTCCAATAGTAGCTCAAAGAAGATTAAAAGAATAGTTTGGGCAAAAAATCAAGTGCACAGGAGGGAAAATCTGATTTTGTTATTTATCTGTTTTCTTTCTATAGTTCTAGCTACTTGCTAGCAAATAACACGGCACCACCTCAGCGAGCTTCTCATAGTGAACACACTCATTCCGAATATGTTACTCTGCCGTGGGATGCACCATCAGGAGCACCAGTCAGTGTGTTCAGATGTCTAAGTGGAAGTATGTGCTACTGTAGCGAGCCTTCCTCCTTTAAATGTCATTATGATAGAGGAGAGCTAGTTACCACTACTATGGGGGGAATTGGGAAATGACCAAATTAGCAGTCAGTACCATCTGGGTGTGGTTTAAGGTTGAGATTTTGGCTGAACTGTGACGTAACTAGATTCGTTTGGAGTTCTGGTGAAAAACATGCAGGGAAAACCGTGAATTTGAGCTCAGTGGTTAAGGCCTTGGCTTGTCACTGGAAGGTTTGTAGAGCTCAGCGAGCCACCGTTGGGGGTCTGATCAACACTCTTAACCCTCAATTATGTGCTTATGCAAGCTCTATAATTGGATCGGATTCTGCCTCGCTTCTAAGTCGCTTTGGATAAAACCATCTGCCGAATGAATAAATGTAAACGTAAAAAAAATAAAAATAAAAGAACGGCTCCGAGTCAGGCCCGTCGCATGATTATATCTAATCTACATCATGCCACTGCACTTGGCTCTATGCCCCGATGCAGTGAGCATGCCATTTGACTGAACCTTCTCCCCCACAATCCCTGCTTATTTCCCCTCCAGCAAACAGGCCCGTCAAACAGATATAAATAGCTGTTATTATATGGAGGCGCACAGCAAGCATACCTCCTCTCGGGGGGCGTCTGTGCGGCTGCCATGGCAACCGGGTGTCATCAGAGCGTCGCAGCGAGTGACATCAGCACTCGCGAGTTCATAGTGAGGCTAACACATGGCTGCGTCAGGCCTCGCTTCCTCATGGCTATTCTCTCCCCCAGGGCCTCTGTCTATCTGGGTTGAGATTTGCAGGATGCCTTTTTTTTTTTGTTTCTCCCTCCCAACCCTGGCGACGTGTCAGGATCTTTTTGAATAACAAAACGCGACATGGGAGGGAGCGTTCTGTGAGGCAGCTCCCCTCCGATTCCTTCGCAAACAAGACAGCGCCGGCCAGCACAAGAGGAATTTTCCAGAGAGCGCAGAGTGCTGACCAGAGCAAGAGAAAGAGAGAGAGAGAGAGAGAGAGATCTGGTATCTGGCTCAATCTCTTCAGAAGCACCTATGGTTGTGTGCAAAAATTTTGGTACCTCTATACAAAACACACTTTACTGTTAAGAGACCACAGAATTCAATTGCTAGGTTGGTGGATCACCCATCAACTGGATGGGTGCCTATACATTTGCACACAGCTTACTGTATGTTTATGCTTAACTTTTTTCTTTGCTGATTATTATGAACTGTAAGTAATTGTGCATCAGAATTCTAGAATGTACAAAAGTTGTTAATGTTCTAAGCCAGAACATGGGTGCACAAACTTTTGCCTATGTCTTTTTCCTCTGTTTCTCTCTCTCCCCCTCTCTCTGTCTGTCTCTCCATGTCTCTATTTCAGCATGCTTTACTAGCTGCACAGATAAAATATATAATATAAAAGAATATTAAAACAGCAAATTGAACAATCCGTAAATTGTAAAATAAAAACATCATGTGAGAGGGGTGGTGGAGGGAATGAAACCCTCCCTCGCTTCGCTTTTAACGAGGACAGGTTGTGCAGACGTCTCAGCCGAGCTGCAGCAGCTGATGACGCAGGCAGGACGAGGGGTGGAGGGGTTAAAGGGGGAGAGTTAAGGAACAGGAGGAGGAGGAGGAGGAGGAGGAACAGGAGGATGAAGCCTGGCCTGCTGAGACGGGTCCTTTCAGAAGGAGACCAGGCAGGGACATCGCTGACGCACGCACGAGCTCTGTTACCAGGAGGCTGGCAGCCATAAAGCCAGTCATCCTTTTCACACCTCCACCCACCTGCCAGCCAGCCTCCTCTAATCCCAGCCTTAATGAGCGCAGCGTGGATTCGGACGCCAGCACCCAGGGGCTTCTAGCCAGGCGCGGTCCGTCACGCCATCACGGAGAAGGAGGGGGAAAAAAATCCAACCTCACCACACTGTATCTAGAACCTTCGTCAAACATACACACAGCTGGATGCGAGAGGATTTTTTTAGACAAGTTTACAAACTCTTCCCTGAGGTTTCGCCAAAAAAAAAAAAAAAAAAAAAAAAAAACCAGCCAACGTTTCATGAAAGGACACCGGCCACCAGAGTGTGTGGTAGCTTAGGTACAGGAATGACAAGCTAGTGCTCTCCTCCGAGGGTGTTTAGCTGCAGTTCGAAAAGCTGCCATAGATTCACGTGTCATGGTTAGCTTCCATGCTTCCAGATTGGTGGATGTTGTTTAATAAGGGACATTCTGCGAGTAGGTGGGAATTGGCTAGGACTAGATCGCTGATGCCACAGTCATGTTGATGTTGCGTTATTCTTTATCTATCACACCTTCTTTTTTATCAACATAATAACTGTGCATTTTTATGAATTTACAGATTTTCTAAAGTATTCTAACATAATGTATGCGTATGATCCATATATCCTGCTCACAAATTCTTTTTTGGGGCAAGTCAAATTCCAAAACAAGAAGGTTTAAACCCAGACCAAGAAAGACAATGAATCCATGACATGTACATAATATTATATATATTACATATTATACATTTGACTTGCGAGTCACGTTTACAGGTCAAATAACCAGGTTGTAAAAGTAACGTCTTCTTTTCTCATAAATCAGGCAATTCTATGAAAGGGGAGTTCACATTTCAGCAGCATTAGCTACGTTTACGATTGAAATCGTTCCAGTTAAAGGGTGTATATTTACATGCACAAAGCATTTAATCAGACTGCAACTGACGTTCACAAAATGGTTCTATGCACTGTGAAGTGTTTAATCTGCTGGAAATAGCATAAAAGAAGAACAATTTTTCTATACTTTTGAAACTCGGTTACACTGTAAAAAAAACAAAGCGTAAATTTTACAATAAAAAAAACGACAGCTGTGGTTGTTAGATGCTTTACTATGTGTGAAATGGTGAGCTAATCTGTGCCCCCTCCTCAACCAGACAGCCAGTGGCTGAAAGTCTGAAGTCAAGACAGGAGGGGGAGAGAGTTGTTTGTTCTCACAGAGTTTACAGACTGGAAAAGTAAAATTTCTCTCACGGCGTCTCGTCAGGTCATTACCCCACGTGGGGTAAACGTGAGGGCGAGAAACGATCAGATCGAGTGCTCACATGGCTAATATTTACCTGCTGAACAGATTTGTAAAGATGTAAACTGAAAAGTAATTTGGATCACAATGGATCAGATCAGACTGTTCTGATTGCTGGTGTTTACTTATTGCATGGTCATTCCTCTTTTTCGATTATTAGTAGAACATAGGGAAAATATCATGTTAAAGCACCTATTACATCTTTACATGGCACTTGATCATAAAACAAAAACAATAGTTTTTAATGATGTACTTCTATAATCTATAATGTTTTAAGAAATGGAAAATGCAGACCTTAGACATATATTCACACAATGCTTCGTATAGAGACCAGAGTGTGTAAACGTGAGAATGCATCGTACAGAGACACCCCTGTTTTGCATCAAATATAAATTCTGAAGGAAAAAAAAAAAACATTCATCAGGCATTTTTCCAGAGTGTCAAAAAGAGAGTCAAGTGCCTTTTACAGCTCGTTCCCTCTCACGCTACACTCACAATCCGTGCAATAAGCACCTGCGAAGGAGAAGTTAATGTCCTTGGGTTGTGAGCCTACGCTGGCTCAACGGTGAACAAAAGGACTGAGCACTTAAACCAAGGGTCTCTTAGGGAAAAAAAAAAAAGCACATAAAGGGTAAGGTAAACCAAGCGCCTTGGATTTAAAGCTTTCACTTTGGTACGCTAATAAAAGAGCAACACAAAGGTACAGCATGACAAGGTCAATAGCTTGTCAACATCTCAGTTACAAAACGAGACAATCTGTGAATACAGAAACATTCAGGAACGAGTTTATGAGTAAATAAGAAGACTTTCGTTTAACTGCTTCGTGTAGCTTAATCTCCTCACCCGGACCTGCAGGTGACCCGAACAGAAAATAACTCCTCCTCCTCCTCATCATCATCATCATCATCATCATCATCCTCGTTTCATGCTGATGCTTCATCTTTGGACTCTGCCTGCAGTTTTTCACTGAAGTTCAAACATTCGAATGATGCCAAACACAATGACAGGAGTACTGAACCTTTAAGTCAACATGTCAGAGAGATACAAATCCTCCCCACAGGTCATGGTGGGCTGCGGTCAAACGAGCTCGCGGCTCCAAAGAAAGCAAAACAACACCCAGTTCTACGTCCTCTTGTTTTCTCTCAGCCTATCTCTGCTAACATTGACATTGGGGTTTGGCCAGTGCAGGACGTGAAGAAGACGGATTAATGTTGTTCTTTTTCATTTTACAATGGAGGCCCAGCGGCATCGAAGACTCGTTGTACAGACAAACCGCACAAACAAGGACATCAGTTTCCCAGCTAGGCATTGATGAAGCGTTTTAAAGATTTAAAAAAAGCTAAATGTAAATGATCACTAATGTTTAATGTTCGGCAAGCAACGCTTATGTTGTATATAGAGAATGACTGGCCAGTGCTTTTCACTGAGTTGCCAAATTATCCTTACACATTCTAGTTTCACTGGCTATTGTGCATCTCTTAGCAGCATCTCATTTTATTCTCCCTGTTTAGCATCTGATATACTCCTACTGAGCCCACGGTAGCCTTTAATATCCCTACAAACGCCCACCGAAAGATCCGCACCCCGTCATATTACAACAGAAGCCATGGAGATCCAAATTACCCAAACCGTTTTTTTTTAAGAGTATTCTTTTTGGTTGGGAGTTGTTTTGCAGCATGGTCAGTCAGGGTTCCAGCGTGTTGAATGCATTGCTTAAACACACACACACACACACACACACACACACACACACACACACACACACACACACACTGCAGGTAGTTAGGGGATCACACAGCCAGCACAGAGAACAATACGTTGGTGCAAGTGTGACGTTAGGTTTCCTAGCAACCCCAACTCAGAGGCCTTCGTGGCTTTTTTTTTTTTTTCCAGAGTGGGATTTTCCCACAGACAGAACACGTCTTTCGGAGATCAGCTTAAGAGACAGGACACACCACCTGTATACAACACACACATGATCATCTTGCCTTACCTTAGCCATTTGATTGATTTAGTATTTATTTGTACCTATTTTCTGTAAGTTCTGAGATTCGTCATGCGCATCATCTTTTTTATCTCTGTAAACACAATCCGCTACACAACCCTTTCCATTAAATCACAGTTGGATTTGGACGGGGGTGGGAATGTACACTTGCTAATCAGGAACAAAAAAGGCAGAGCTGAAGAGCTGCGTCACTGGATCCGTGTGTTATGGCAACATCGTGCTGCCCGTGCAGAAGGAGGTAAACACACGCGCACGATGCTACCATGGCAACGCGTCCGTGACGTCCGCACACATGATGGACGGCTAAAGGGCACAGCCACGCCCGGCTCATCAGAGCTTCAGGGGGCTAAAAACAGCCTTTGTATCAAATATGAGCATTTCACTGGTGCTGTATTTTTAAAGAAAAAAAAACGATCAGACTGTTTGATTAAACACAAGCTGGTAATGAATTATGGAACTTGAGTGGTTCTTTGACGAGGTAGTTGTGTAGGAAAGCAATAATAATGAACCTGGCTAATCAAAAAGTTAACATAAGGTCAGCAGTACACTGTATATAACTTATTTTCTGTTCACCAGATCGAGTGAATGAATGTACTGGAGAAAATAAACATTCCAACAGCGGTACCTCGGTATACGAATTTAATCCGTTCCGGAGGCGAGTTCTTTAGGTGAAATTTTGTATTGTGAAATGCATTTTCCTATAGGAAATAATGTAAATGCAGGTAATCTGTCCCAGCCACCCAAAAATATTACCACTGTTACCAATTTCCAACAATATAATCATATTTGTGCATGTATACACAATCAAAACATTTATAAAAGACATGTAAATGACCTAAAATATTAAATAAATAGACATTAAACCTGACATAACCTTAAATTACGGGTCTCCTGGCAAAAGAGCCCCTTTTTTCTTCTTGCTACGACCTTGCTAACATTCCTGGGACCCATGGTGCTATGTCTTCATTAAAACTTTCAAAAAAGGTATATATATAAAAAGGAAACTCCCTTCTCTTTCCACTAACACAAAGATGTCTAGAACGTCTCCTGGATGTACGTGCAACTTTGCCGACGTTCAGTTCGGCAAACCTAGCTAATGACCATAGTTGTGTTTTATGCAAGCTTAAAAGCTAGCAAGAATGTTTGCTAGCAAACAACTTACACTGAAGTTTTTTTTTTTTCATTTTTATTTTAAATTAGACATTTCTTAAAAGAAATAAGATCTCAATACAATAACAATGCAATCTCTAAGTCAGTATTTTTGATTAGCATGATTACTAGCAATTTTAGCCAACAGTTAAGGTGGCTGGATTAGCTAACCCACATCTCAGATTATGCACTGTGACCTAAAAACAAAACTTAAAAGTATCCAAGCACATATAAAGTACTTTTAGGCTGAGGAAAAAACATAAAAATATTAACCTTTTTTAACAAAAACACATATTGTTAGCATACCTGACTTTAACTAGAAACGCCCAACTGACAATAATATGCTCATTTTACTGTATTAATTTTTTACATAATTTATTAGTGAATACAGGTTTGAGATAAACAATGAATTTTGTCATTTGACATTCCTAAGTTGCAAGAAAACAAACAGGAATGTAACAGCTAGTGTGCTAGCAAAATGATGCTAGTTTTGATCACTGAAAGAAAATTGATTTTCTCCTGTACTGTGATTCAAGTTGTGTGAAAAGGCAAACGTTCAACAAGTTAAAAGTAAAACTGAAACAGAAAGAGAGACATACAGTATGACAGACGGAGGTGTGAGGCTTCGGGAGGAATGTGTACTCTCTTTGAGTTAGCATACTAGCAAGGATGTGATAGTGCTGATGGCTAGTTTATCAGAAGGAAAATATTTATGACTAAAATCCTGCTGTGGGAGGAGAAATGATTAGCGCCGCACAGCTAATAAATCAGCGAAAATCACAATTTGCCTGCCTGCCCCCTCGTTCGCTGCTGGAGAGCCACTTAAAGTAATAAAGCTACACTGAGTTGAGGTGCGTGAGAAGCACTTTGAATAACAAATGAGATGCTTCGAAACACCTCAAGGAGAGAATGTGAAACTAACCTTGTGTCACGGAACATGTGAAATAAAAAGTCATGAATCATAGTTGCTACTTGTTGAATTAAAAAACAACTTCTTCATTAACTTTTGGCTTTTTAACCAATTAAAATCATCCAGCCACACAAACTGTACTAAAAATAGCTACACAGAGATTTCAAAAATGCAGTGGTCACCATTGGCCTCCAAGGTCCCTAGCTGGACTAGAGAGGTTCCTGGATGGGTGAACGGATTATAACCTTTAGCTCACGTGGCATATCATAACTTCTTACTATAAACAATAACATATAGTATTAGAAGAAACATCACTTATTTTAAACCTAAATCTAATCTAAATTGAACATAATTGTGATGTTTTCTATATCGATAAAATCACAATTATGATAAATTTAAATAATAAGCTTTGAAATAAGTGCTGGAAATGAACCCTTAATTGTTTTGATGGTTCTCATATAAATATTGAATGTATAGAATTTAAGCTACTAAATTTAGTAATGATTGTTTTAGAGCATGACCCCTATCGCACTGGGAAGAACATGGTCTGAAGCAATGGTTGACTTTTCTGCCGTTGTCATTGTCATCACAGTAGGGAGCTTGTGAGCGTCGCTGAAGGGGCTTCCACTAATCAGGGGTCTCCTAATGTCACACTGCGAGACTTTATGCTCTAATAACTCCCTACACAAAGCCGCAAATGACTTGACATATGGATGATCCCTTTCCCTATTGCTCTCTGGCAGGTCTGAGGTTTGAACTCCTTCACAAAATGCAACCTTCTATAAACACAGGTTGGAGACAGATGACAGATCTGATCTTACAACCCGAATTTGGCACAGATGCAATGGAGCAACCGAAAAAATAAGCTCACTTTGATAACATGGCCCTCTCCCAATTTATCCATCCGCAGCAGCGTGGGTCCAATATAGCATGGCAGGGTAAAAAATAGATCTCCTAACAGAAGAAAAAAAAAAAGGGAGGGCTGTGTGTTTGGGGAGGGGATGTTGTTACTGCAATCACCTGCTCCTCAGTACCCCCTCCTTCCTTTGCCTGAAAACACACACAGCCTGCTGGGAGACCCATCCCTTTAAAACATCTGGTTGGTTTCTTCTCCCCTCAATCCCTCCCCATTTCCTCCTCCTCTTGTCCAGCCTCTTCGCACATCACACGTCATTTTCTTATTTAACAATCAACCCCTGAAAACACCAGGCGGGGGGACGAAAGATGATCCAAATATAGAAGCAGCCATAATAGCACGGCGCTCTATCACACTCTTTTCCAAAGCAGGGCCTATAAGGGTGAAATCGGCAAATGCTGCTAAGTTTCTGCTCTCCCTGTTTCTTAAAAAAGCCTAATTGTGTCTCTTTGTTTATCTGCGTTGGAGGAAGTCGTTGTTCACAGACGCATCGAGACACAAAGCAACGTCCTCCCTACAGGAACCAGCTTACACGACTCCTCCATGGACTCCCACACTGAATGTGGTTTATTGTAACAGCAAAACAATCATATGTAGATGAAAGGTAATAATACTGTTATTATATTAGTAAACTATTGATGCATTATGCACTGTGTAATAACAAAAAGCCAGGGACAACAGTATGTAAAATTATTTTAATAAACTGTTTAAATCGTTTGGTAAAATATTCATGTTATGTTCTCAACCTGTTGTAACTCGTCTACTGCCACTGCATTACAGTATATTAAGGTCGTTAATGTCCTATGTTAAGGTAAAATTCATGATACTCTAAAGCATATGAAGGTTTTAAAAAATGATGTGATGTTTTTGTCTTATCGCTCAGATATCGCACATAATAATATCATTCAGCATTATTTTAAAAGTAGGAGATACAGTTTCCATTTGAATACTTTCTTAATGTCTCAAGTTATACGCATCCTTTTAATTTCCTATGTAAGTAACCAATAAAGTTAATATTTATTAACATCTAACAATTTTCAAAAATCATAATCCTTAGGGAAGGTTTAGACATTTAGCATGAATACAAAACGGAGTATTGATACAACTCTAATATAATGTGCTGTACAAAAAAAACATATACAGTTATCATAACTCGAATATCTATTACATCAGTATTACACGATTGCATAGATAAAATTATGTGAGCTGATCAGCAAAGCATTTTGGTAAACAGAAGAATGATTGAGGTAAGTAATTTTTTTGATTCTTTGGCAAAAACTTTAACCTGTGGGCTGTTTGCCTGCATTTTTAAGTTATGATTTGAGTTATTCTTTTTAGTGGTGATATTATGTGAGTTATTATTGTTGGCTCTTTATTTGAGGTAGAATTTGTGCTATAATGTGAGCTTGTATATTACAGTTATTATTTTTGTTATAATTCGGGTTATAATTTACAGCCTGTATATTTGAGCTACAATTTGAGTTATAATTGGGGGCCTGTATATTTTCATTATTATGTAAGTTGCACTTTAAAGCCTATTTGATTTGTTATCTGAATTAAAATCTGAGGTCTGTATATTTGAGTTATCATTTAAGTTCCTATTTGAGTAATATTAAGAGTAATTCAACATTATCTATTAGCAGTCAATCACATGCTAAAACTTTAGAATTGTGGCATAAACCTAGCAATAAATTTTTTATACAGTTCATTTAGTGCTCATGCTGGAGTGCTCAATGGGCTGATCACAGATTTGAGTAGGATGCATCATGGGAAATGCACACAATGGAGTAATTGGCAGGCTTTGTATGAACATGTTTAGTTCCAACAAGAAAAATCTGATGTTTTTCCGACTTCCCAAAATATGCTTGAGTAGCCAACGGAACCCAAGAGGTGGAACCCCATGGAGATGTTTATGCTAGACCAATACAGGAGGGACACCTATTAAAAAAATGAAGGCTTAGGTGCCAGGGAGCATTGCGCAATCAGGGAGGCAGCATGTAAAATCAAAAGCATCGCCTCATAGTATTTTAGTTCTGGAGCACCATCGTCGGCTCACAAGTACAGCTTGGTGTGAAAAAAAAAAAATTGGCCTGAAGTGGAATAACAAAAGGCTTTTAGGTGAGAATCTAATGTGAGTTCAAGTCTCTTTTGATTGCGCTGAAGTGCAGGTGGCGATGAGAGACAGGTGGGAGGAGGGCATCTGGAGTGTGACAACCACTTCAGCTGTGCTTATTCAACGCAGGAATTAACAGACCATTTAGAGGCTGTTACACTCGCTGAGAGTCGACGCGCTCTACTCAGTCCTCCCTGAACGGCCTTCATGTGTCCGCGCTCGCTGTCCTAATGGCAGTCGAAACTGCTCCACTTGTCGCGTTTGACTGCTGATATATAATACACTGCCTGGCCAAAAAAGTCACACACATCAATTATTTTGTTGTATACAGTGTGCGTTTGCCATGGCAATGTTTTGACAATCTTATACATCCACAATATTTATTTCTGTCCTGAGTTCGTTACGTTTTGGCCGAAAACACGGAGATATAGTTTTTTCGGCAGCACATCCCAAAGATTTTCAGTGGGTTTTTCATCGGTGGCCAATTCATGTGTAAAGTCTACATATGTTCAACTGAATTGCATTATGTAAGATTTAAAAATCTTTCATAAAATTCATACCTTTGATTAAAAAAAAAAAAAGAAACTCAATACTATCACAAGTCTAATATGTAGTACTCATGAGACCTGGTCCCTCTTTCTGTTTCCGTTGGTCTTGGCAAGAGGAAAAAAAATATCACACTTCATATGCTAATGAGCTCTGTACCTGTAAATGAAGCGAGAGCCACCCTGCAGTCGCGCTGTACTACGACCAGCCTGCAGGGGAAAAGGGCCTGATCAGCAAAAAGCCTTAAAGAGGAAGCTGATGGGGCAATTCCTCAATAGTCATGACCCTGACACTTCAGGAAGTTGTGAAAGGGCCCAAAAGAAGGCCTTGGATTACAGATGGAGGGGAGCATGACCAAACTTCCTGCCCTGACAGGAAGCCGACCTGAACGGAGCCGTTTATATTGTGATACTTAAATAGATACAGTAGGCAAGTGCTGATATTAGAGGGTTATAACACAAGATTATGTTCAGTAATTTAGAACATTGCACTGTATATGTGCACCTTTAATGCGCTTATACAGTAATTATTCCGGCTTATTTATAATAAGGCGGTACTATAATTATATGTAAATAGGGCCTTGTCCCTGCCCATAGATTTGTGATGCTGCAAATATGAGTAAACATAGCGGAAAAGCTTAAAATTCAATGATCAAACATTGTGTAATACTTGTTCGACAAATAACTCATAAATAGATTTGGCGTAGTGAGACAGTATTGCAACAATAAATAAAAAAGCAGAAGAACTGTTGCAAGTCTTCTTAAAGCTATGTCCCAGATTCGGTGATTCTTTATGAAGGAGACCCGACTTCTGAAGAAAAAAAAACAAACAAGTTATGGCACTACTAGAATTTTCAATCCGTTACCCAGTGAAAGGGGTCCAAGCTATATACTGTTTTGTTATACGGTGTTTAATGTTGACGGAAAGGCCTCAAACTTCTCCTTCACACATGAAAGCCTGACAAGAACGAATAAACAAGTGGTAGCTCAAGAGGCAAAAATTAGAGTCACTAGTCCCCAAAAGGTTGCAAGCTCAAATCCACATGATTACAGAACCACAGCTCAGGAAACATCTAGGGATGAATCAATGAAATGAATAATAATTCACACGAGTCACAAAGGGATTAAGATGAAAAACTAATTTCTACATCATCAAGAAGGATTTAAAATACTTGCCCGCCACTTGTTTAAACTGGTATTAATGTTTTATAGGATCATGTTATGACGAAATAGGACGTCGGGCGTTACCAGATCACCAACGAATCGACTCACAAATGAAACTGTACGATTAAATACTGTACTCTGCAAAAGTCTTGAGATTCATTTCTTCATATTGTGCTCGCAGAGAGACAGCTTTTCTTGCATTTCTTTTTATGTAGTCTTAAAGGAACAGTTCCCCAGGCTTCCTGAAGGACTCTCAGGTTTTTCTCAGGACTCTCAGTTTTCAGTCCAGTCCCTGTCCCTGAGCAGTTTCAGACGTATGCTTTTTGTTTGTAACCACACAGTGACCTATGAATCATTAAGACATTTAAAAAAAAAAATCTAACTTACGGAATGAACCAGTGAGAAAAGGTGCAGATGATGACAGATGTTCCAGATGTATACTGGTGATGCTGAATGCTGAGTGGTTGGAGAAGACAAGAGGAGAAATGAGGTTGCTACTGTGGTTGTTACACAAACATCCCATTTTTTTATTGTATTCTTAGGCATTTTGCAGCCTGTCCCAGTCAATTATTTGCTCCCATTTTTTAATCAACATATTTTAATGTGCAAACGCCTCAGTTTTTGTTTGTGGTTTAACAAACATAAACACATTCCTCAAAAACTGGTCAGGTGTCGGGACTGGACTGTAACTTCAAGACAAAAACTTGCCAAGTTTGCACAGTACTGTATATTGATTTGTAAACATTTAAAAGTTTGGTATTTTTTGCAGGTTTTGGTATATTTTCTGTTTATGAAGATGGGCTGAATCTCAAACATACTTAAGTAATACTACATTTTGAACCGTACACATAAATTTCATTCTAAAAAGATTATATTCACAAAATATAGAAAAACATTCTACCAAAGGAGGTTAAATCACTTTTATCTCTGATAGAGTGAAAAAACACCTGAACCAAATCAGGCATTCATTACAGCATGCTTATTAATAAATGCTAGTTTAAAAGATTTGAATCCTATAACGCACCTATAATAATCATGTGCATGAGCATCAATAACAGGTCAGTACTCTCTATAAGCTACTGTGTAGACGATATGCAATGTGTTGTGGTGCTCGTAACAAGCACACTGGAAACTGTATTAAAGAGAAATCAAATGAAAACAAGGCTGCATGCAGTATACGGTATATAGGCCACACACACAAACAAAAAAAGTGTGTATTGCTCAATCGTCACTTGCATTTCCTAAATAAAAACCGATGCATCTTCATACACAAACCACCGTGACAATTTACAGCATCTCAGATACGTGTCCCTCTTGAAATGCTATAATTAGCCTATTTGTTTCTTACAAATCAGGACGACAGATTTGAGCCTTTAAAGCTTTCTGAGTTTGCATCTTGGCTCAGAGGTGGCTTAAAAAAAACATACTGCAGACGTTCCTAAAAAAAAAAAAAAGAAAGAAAGAAAAAAAAAACGCTTGCAGTTTCATAGTGCTTATGCTTGTGCCAATGAGCAAAAACACAACTCAGAATGTTGCTGGGCTGCACTGTGATGTGCACATTCTGGTGCTAATACAGTGGATCAAAGAAAGATGTGGCATAATATTTTAACTAATAATTAGTGTATGCTTATTCAGACTGTGTGTGCATGTGTCCTGTAATGCACATTAATGTCAAGTATGGATCACTTTAGTATAAAGCAAATTATAAGTATCTCATGCTGTAACCATCCTGCTTGTGATGTTGCACAAAACTTGGCAAAAAGAGCATGCAGAGAAATGGCTTTTCTTTCTTTCGCCATTAAATTCTCACCTAATAATTAGTGCATAATTATACATATTTTGCGTGTATGTATGTATCCCATAATGCGCATAATGACAATAATGTTTTGGGGCTGATGTTCTTTCCTTGGTGTTATTGCCCCTGGATCACTTTAGTACAGAGCAAATGTATTTGATGCTGTAACCATCCGGTTGTGATGTTGCACAAAACTTGGCAACAAAAGCATACAGAGAAATGGCCTTTCTTTCTTTCTTTCTTTCTTTTGCCATAAAATTCTCATCAAATGATTAGTGCATGCTTATACCGTGTGTACCAGTGTGTGTGTGTGTGTGTGTGTGTGTGTGCATGTATTCCAAAATGCACATAATGACATGTATTGTGAATGATGTACTCTTTGGTTTTATTCTGCCCCTGAATCACTTTAGTACAAAGCAAATGTATTTGATCCTGTAACCATCCTGCATGTGATGTTGCACAAAACTTGGCAACAACAGCATGCAGAAAATGGCTTTTCTTTCCGTCTTCTCCTTTTTTTTAAAGATGTCAGTACAGGATCAGTGTTGTGCTCTGAGCTCTGGTATCTGGGTTTTATCAACAAGAACAAAAAAATAATTTTAAAAAATGGTGTTGGCGCATGCATCCCTAGAATCTATGGAAGCTAGAACCTGACTTAACCTTGTGCATCAGTTGCTATTTCTGTACCCCAGTGCACGTGTGTGTAGTGCATATGCATCCTTCATGTCTATACCGGTCCGTCTTGTACGCGCGCCAGCATCCACATCCTCATCCACATCCACATCCTCATCCACAAGCGCAGTGAACGAGAAAAGGGATGCGAACGCAACAGAGAGTCTCATGCAGGGTGGAGGGAAGGGGGGGGTAACGGAGGCTGAAGACTTATACGATATCTACTCATATGGGTAAAACCCCACTGCGCGTTCATGCGTGCGGTATTTCTGCGTTACCTCCAGCGTGCGGATCTCATGCTGCGTGAGGTCGTTGCTGGCGGCGCACTTGGTCCGCAGGCCCTGCAGGCTGGACAGCGAGATGTCGATCATGTTCTGGAGGAGCTCGCACTGGCGCAGCGCCGCCTCGCCGCCTCCATCGCTCGGCATCGGGCACGGCGAGGTTCGCACCGCGGACACACCACCACCACCACCACCACCACGCGAACGCGCGAATGCGCCACCGGAGGCGCGCCGCACGCACTTCAGCTCGAGAGTGCACACGCACGCACGCACGCACACACAGAGAGAGAGAGAGAGAGAGAGAAAGCGAGCGCGAGAGGGAGAGAGAGAGAGAGAGAGAGGGCGGCGTCGCGCTGACTGATTATTCTCCGCTTTATTATGAGGTCCAGTCCCACCGGTTGTGGTTCCGCTCGATGCGTGTACACTGTCCTCCGCGGACTGTCCTCCTGTCCCTCTCTCTCTCCCCGGCAGCCTCTCCCGTTAGGCTGCGCGGCGCTCATCGCCACCCCCCCCCCTCCCCCTCTCACCACCACCACCACCACCCGTCAGTCAGCTGTGAGGAACGTCGCAAGTACACGGTGCATTCTGGGAAATGGAGTTCCATGGAGCAATACAAGAAGCGCAACATCCCCATCTATTGATACATATAAATACATTTGTTTGTTTGCTTTTCTGTTTGAATGTCTGTCTGTCTGTCTGTCTGCATTTATATATGTTTGTCTGTAAGTTTGTCTCTATGTTTGTTTGTTTTTTTTTGTCTGTCTGTAAGTTTGTCTGTTTCTATGTTTATCTGTCCCTGTGTCCGTGTGTACATCTGTAGGTCTATATGTAGGTCCAGTAGGTCAGTATGTATGTTTGTCTAAATGTCTGTTTGTATGCCTGTCTGTCTGTGTGTCTATATATATATATATATATATATATATAGACTGATTGTATATCTCTATGTCTGTTCAGCCAGATTTTGTCACAGCATAACACAAAACTGGCTGGACAGAATTTAATGAAATATAACTTTGGCAGTACTTCATTATCTGACCGAAGTTAAATCTGCATCATAAATAAAATCACAATGTTTAGTAGAAGTGAAGTTATGAGCAGTTATGTACCTGATTAGAAACCGCAAGTTTTGACAGCGTACTGCGCCTGTTTCAAACTGTGTGTGCGTCTTAAATCGACCGATGGACAGGATTTAATGAAACTTTTACAGTACTTATATATCTGCCTGAAGTTTAAGCTGCATTATAAATACAATCAAAATGTTGAGTAGAAGGGAAGCTATGAGCTGTTATGTTAATAATTAATAATGTACCTTTAAAATAAGCTATTAATAAGCTACATGCTCAATGTAAACAAGCACCTGCACCAATAGCTATAATTTTATATTTTCACTGCTGAAATAATAATTTCCTATTACCGAACAGGGAGTGTATTTGCCAGACAACGAAAGAAGTACAACTTAGTGTAAACAAGGCATAAGATTTAATTTCTTTGTCTTAATAAGTTTGGCAAATAGTTCTGCTGTACAGAAAAACAAAACAAAAAAAAATCACTGATTACATTAAAGCTGATCATCCTATTTTTAGCTTTAACCATTTAACTATTTCTTCAAACTTTTTTTCCCGTAAACAATGGGTACTCATGCTAGTACACGATATGGATAAAAGTATTTGGCCAAACCTGCTACAATATTATATACAAATACATATACTTCAATATGGAGTCGGTTCCCCTTTTGCAGCTATAATAGCTTTCCCTCTCCTTGGAAGACAGTAGTCAAGATTATGGAGTGTTTCTGTGGGAATTTACAAGCATTTACGAGGTCAGGCATTGATGTTGGACGAAAAGGCCCGGCTCGCAAATCTATGTTCCAGTTAATCCCAAAGGTCTAGGTCAGAGCTCTGTTTTCGGGCCAGTCAAGTTCTTCCACACCAAACTCATCAAACCATGTTTTTACAGTCCCTGCATTGTGCACTGGGCCACAATCATGTGGGAATAGAAAAGGGCTTTCCCCAAACTGTTGCCACAAAGTTGTGAGCATAGCCTTGTCCAAAGAGTCTTGGTATGCTGAAGCATTAAGACTGTCCTTCACATAAGGGGCCTGATTGAAACACCAAAATTCAATAATTAACAGGTTTAACCAAATACTTTTATCCATATAGTGCAGCTGACAACTGCATACATGCCCATGGCATCCCTATTGTGTGTACTAACCATACACTAACCAAACACCTTATCGTGCATGGCTCAGGTTCTGTATATTGTAGTGGTACAATATTAAAGTGAAACAACAGATGCATGTGACTGCATTTTTTTTTTCCATTTGGTATAACTGAAGTTTGAAATATTCACCCAAACAACAACAACAACAACCCAAAAAAATGAGCCAACCTTACAAACAAGCCAAATCACCTAAATTTCATTTACTGCATTTATCCCAGAGTGACTTAAATTTGACATCTGATCTTTTGAGGGTGAAGGGCCTTTCATAAGTGCTCATCTGGTGTTTGAACCTGAGACTTTCAAAACCCGATCACCTGTCTGTCAACACCTTAACCACTGCTCCAGCAGCTCCATGTAGGGCAGCAGGGGCGTAGAAGACTTGAAGAGAACAAAGTCGTGCTCACCTATGTATGTTCGGGTAAGCGATTTGAGTTCAAAATAAAAGCTGTACATCGCTGACTCGTCACAAAGAGGCTGGAGCTCAGTGATTTTGCTCATATCTTCCACAGAATATGTTTACAGTTTTGAATATGACAGCATGAGGAGTTGGAAGTGTGACGTAAGAGCGTGTGTGGATGAGTGATCGCGTGAGTTTCATGCCCAGTGTGTGAGAGTTGTCACTTATGCACACATTAGAGACTGTTTTCACCAATTTCTTACATGTTTTCCTGATCGTTCACTCACTTATTCACACCTAATGGTCAACAACTTTAGTTAAAGAATACCTGGAGAACTTGCTTGGCCATTCGTTTCTATCCAGTAACTTCACTCTATGTTACAGCTTTAATAATGTTGTAAGACTTTTCACATGTTGTCTATCTAAACACAATATTGTGGTAAATTCCATGTTACAAACACTTTCTGAGGGAGCAACGCTAGTAATCTCTTCAAAACTATGTCTAGATAGGTAGCCAATTATGAATTGCTATGTTACAGTCATAATAACATTTTAGGACTTTAGGATTTAGCTAGCTACAATGTTAGGTTACAAAAAAAGCTAAAGGCAGCAAAGCTGCTAAGTTATCTTATTTCCAACGTAATTTCCATCAAACCTAAACATACCATTGTGGAGATTTTCAAGTTATAAAAAACATTTCCTGCATCAGGCAACAAGGCTAAACCACCATGATTAGATGGCTAGCTAGCTTATAATATAATATAAAATAATATAATATAATATAATATAATATAATATAATATAATATTTAGCATAATAATACTTTAAGACAACTCAAAAGACGTTTCTAGCTAGCTGAGTGTTTATTTGCTACTTAGCTAGTAATTGTGTAATCATACAGTTAGCTGAAACACACACACACACACAAAATGTCAGATATTCATCTACATATAAAACTTTTAGTTTAAATAAAAATAATAATTCAACTTTCCTGCATAGAAATGTAAATATAGGTGTCAAAAGTAATAACGTAGCAGTATGTTCATAGCATTGATCGCCTTTACTGGTGATTACGGATCTCAGGTTTGTGTATATGTTTGCTGCCATTTTATTTACAACTAACAGATTTTACGTTGTTGTCCATGAAATATTTGCGAATTATATATTTACAAGTCATCAGTTTGTGTCATCAGTCATCAATTTTATTTCGATTTTTGCTTGATGTTAGACCTGCCTTCCACTGCTGTTTTGCTGCTGAGTTCAAGACATCAATTAACTTCGCGTTGCTGCGGTAGATTGATGAGGTTTAGTGGTAGAGTTACTACACACACACACGCACACACACACACACACACACACACACACACACACAATAAAACACACATACAGAGTAGGTAAAAACAAGATCTAGAAGAAGTAGAACAAGTATAAAGTTGCACAAGTGTGTAAACATTTAGGTTCAGTGCCAGACAGGACACAGACATTTCCATTGTCTGTGTGCGCTTCAATATGGAGCTATAACAGTTTCCACTCCTCTTGGAAGGCAGTCCACAAGATTTTGGAGTGTTTCTGTTGGAAGAGTTAAAGCTATAATTTAATTTTAAAAATCATCCCGTTTACCTTTTTCTTTTTCCTTGTTTCTGACTAGCTGCATTTTTTTTTTTTGTTGTTGTTGTTGTTGTTCTTTTGACAACAGCAGGCTGGTGAGGGTATATAATTGCTTATAGTTACTATGGTAACTAGGTGATGACAGAAACGAACTTGTTGTAACTTGTGTAACTTTGTAGAACGCCTATATCGTGATAACATGCTTTTTAAAACCTGCGAAATACCATGACAAACATCTCATGTTCTTTTTAAAAATCTGCAACTTGCTGATCGACTTCCATGCAAATATACAAATTCCACTTTGAGGTGTGAGGAGATCAGTCACAGAGGGAGGCTGGGGGCTTCGCGTGCGCTGACGGACCAGCCGTCACAAATATTTCTCATGCTCCTGAAGGTGTGATGTTCTTCCATGTTAAACACTCCCATCTCAGCGCTGAGTCATTCTCCGAGCTCTGCACCCACTCCATCTGTCCTTTACTGACTGTGCGTGTCTCCATAGCTCCAGCCTAATCCCGCTTCCTCTCCGCCTCCATTATTTCAGTTGATATATTCGGAGTGAAATATAGGTCTACATATGCATGATGGTGCAGAAGGCTCAGGTATATGTAATGGAATTCTGGTAAGAAAATGCTTTTAAACCTAATGAAATAAAAAAGTACCATAAAAAAATGGGAGGTTGATCTAAGCATTTTGGAAAACTTGCTGCAATCATGTGCAGACTTTAGCTCTGATGTGTTTAAAATACAATTAAGAGAAGATTGCTTGGTAACTTCTTATGGTTTCCATTCCGATTGTTAAGATCAGAGGACAGTTCTGTGTGCAAATCACAGGGTTATATAAATCTGTTTGTTATTACATGTTATCATTTCTGTTGTAGCAGCGAACAAAAGGATTTACAGTACCGTGCAAATGTCCCCCCCCCCCCTTATTTCTGCATAGTTTGCTTCCAAAGAGCCAGACTTACTTGTATTTTTTACTTAATCTTGTGGAATAGTTCTCCAGACTTCCTGAAGGACTTGTTTGCTCTCCTTTTTAATGTATTTTTCTTTTGTTTGTTTGTTAAGCCGCACAGTGTCCTGCGAATGATTCAAGCAATAATAAAAATTTACAAAACCATAACGTAAAGGCATGAACCAGTGAGGACCGCTGAGTGGTTGGAACAGACGAGAGGAGAAATGAGGCTGCTGCTGAGGTTCAACAAATAGGCACTTTGTAGGCTGTCACAATAAAACATTGGTTCCAGTTTATTTCATATTAATTTAATTAATTTTAATATGAAGAATTGAGTTAGATGGAGATCACTGTTGCACAGTACTGTAGCTTCAATGTAGTAAAAAAAAAAAAAAAACAAGCTGGTAACATGAACAAATGGCTGCTACGTACAACAAAAGTGGGGTGGCTCAGTGGTTAGGACTGTGGCCTTGCACCACTAGGGGTGGTGTTTGATTCCCGCCTTGGGTCTGTGTGCATGGAAAGTTTGCATGTTTTCCCTGTACTTGGCGAGTTTCTTCTGGGTACTCAGGTGTCCAAAGACAAGCAGATGAGGCTAATTGCTGTTCCCAAATATCCCACGGTGTGTGAATGACAATTGGGGCGTCAAGCTGGGAACACAACCCCTTACATACAGTAACTGCCACATTGCCAGATATACGTATCTCCAATGTGTTGAGTATCCATCACCAATTTGCCAGATGGCATGTGGACGAACAAATAGATAAATAATTAATAACATAAGTGATGACTGGAAATAACTTGTTGTTCCTGATGTTGAACAGCACTAAATGTAATTATAAATGAATAAAACACAAATTGCTCCCATATAAGGAGACTACAAAGTTTGGGCAGCAAAAATAATATATAATAATATATATATATATACTAATTATTATATGATTATATTATATATAATAATATAAGCTATCGTTTCTGATGCAACTTTGTAAACCCGAAAAATGCATGCGGAACCTAAATATTAAGGTTGTAGAGGACTTTTAAACGGGCTGTTTCAGAGATTAGTGCTGGTGCTGAAAGATCGCCTGCTACTGCCTTCATGAAAGGAGAGCTTGCTTTGGGTTGTTTGTTAAAGACATGCATTTTCATGCTGTCTGAGGCTACATAGATATTAAATGACTCTAGATGCTTTACTAAACTCTAAGTAGTACTCTTATATAATAAATTAGTTGATAGCCAACTGAGGTTTTGTTGCGATGGCAGATGGCATACAGCTTACGTAACCGACAACAGACTAAAACCAAACAGAACGCCTCTCTTGTTAGTTCTCTCACCTCTACAACGTGTGAGATGTCCTGCACGGGCATCAGAAGAAACGCGCCGATCAGCAGGGAGTTGTTGCTTGTCTTCAGAGACAGCGCTGAGGGGGGATTTCCTCACCTCGGGTTCCCTCCCGAGGCTGAGTGAAGGCCTAAAGTGGTGAAGCTCCCAATCCAATTACTGCAAGCTCAAGAGGCTGTGTTTTGTACAATGCATTCAAACCCCTTTCTCAAGCAGACATAAAAATATATTCATTCAATACCTTGAATTCTGTTCCTAGAGGAGCAGGCCGAAATCCCCGACACCCTCTATCACTGGTCGGCCTGCTTGTAACCCAAGCCGTAGGAATCCTCTGCCTGCTCCACTGGAATAAATTCGATCGAGAGGAGCGAGATCATCCCCTGATGACTGACAGCACCTGAGCTGCTTTGCGAGAATCCCTTGCCTAGCAACTAAAAAAAAGCATTTTTACTTTTGTCTCCAGACAGCATTTTTAAGCACAAAGATTCAGATTGAAAAATCCTCAGTGATCAGGACGAATCAGTTTGCATAGATGAAATTAAAGGATTATTATGGAATTTTTATTTAGGCAACAAGGACCAGCTGTAAGATTTTCATCCGCGTAAACCATACAGAATACCAAACGCAAATGAAAGTGATAACTCTCTTACTCACTCTAACTCTCTACACCGCTTATCCTGTTCAGGGTTGCAGGGGACTCGGGGCATGAATGGCATGGGGGGGGGGGGACACTCTCACTCACACGCTACTGGGAGTTTGTAAATGCCAGTTAGAGTGATTGGTATGTCTTAGGACTGTGGGAGGTAAACCGGAGCAACAAGAGGAAACCCACTGAGCGTGGGGAGAACATGTCATTTCACACAAATATCGTCCCTAGGTAGGAATCGAACCCTTGACCCTGGAGGTGCGAGGCTGCAGCGCCAACCAAACACCACATGCTATAGTGATAACAACAACTGTAAAATAAAAGCAGTTGTATGCAATTTATAATCCTGACTTGCACCTGTTATGAAAACACTGACCAGCCATCACGTTCACTTAAACATCTTTCCGAAAACTTTCTGTTCTGAGCACTTTTTTTTTTTTTTTTGCCTTCTAAGGGCCAAGCAGTTGTGTTTCTGTTGCACTAGCTTATTTCTGGCCCTGAAATTAAATTTTAACAATTTCACAAGATAAATTTAAAGACAGCATCGGAAGTCTTATTTTTACATTAGATATCCAGAAGACGTTTTACATTTTACAAATTATATCTTTTAGATTCCTTTCCAGGTGCCAGTAAAACAACAATAACAACAACAATAATACAAATCTTTCTATTCTTGTAAGAACCTACCAAAAATATAAAAAGTTAATCCTAGACGTCGCTCTCTGGCACACAATCTAAAACCACAGGAAAAGCCATAGAGTCATATTTACTCTATTAAATAAGCATGTATTGCATTACATTATATTTCCTGATTCAGGAGGCACCGTTATCCAAAGTGGCTCAAAGGTGAGGCGGAATCCAACCCAAGAATCTAACCTTACATGAACATGGGAATGATTGAGCTGATGGAAATCTGGCCTTGCTGTCAAAAGGAATTAAAAAGGATCAATTCTTACACACTGGTCTCCAGTGCCATCTACTGGCCATTCTGGTTATTGCACGTCTGTGAGAAGTTCAATTCCAGTCAAACTATTAAAGGCTTAGTTAGGAGAAGAAATGAGAATTTTTGAATTCATCCTTTAATTCCTTTCAGTGTGCACAAAGCTCTGGCTCCAAATCACATGCATGAGTGCTGTATAGACACGAACACAGGTCCTAGAGAAACCCTGTCTTGAACATTTTAACATTCATCCTGCACCAATACACCTGCTCCTATGCAGGAAGGTGTTTTAAATGATCAGATTAGTTAAATCATATATCTCACTCATTCATTTATTCATTTATTCATTCATTATTTTTTTCATTAATTCATTTATTTTACACTGTGTTCTCCTAGTCCGAATCCTCACACCTCCAGGGTTTCTGGTTCGATCCACAAATCTCATATGGAGTTTATCCCCATGTCCATATGGGATATTTCTTATCAAGTTGTCCATTTAAGGAAGACAGGAAGTGAACACAATGCAAGGAAGTGCTGGAATCCAGGCTTGAACTAGAGATGGACATGGACGTGAGACAAAAAGTAGCTGCACGTGGACAAACATGCTGTAAATATCTTGGATTTGGAGCAACAGGACGTTGAGATGACAACATACATCTGCTCACTTCCTGGAAATGAATAATCGCAATGGCATTATTATTTAGCACTAAAGTGAAGGGGAAAAAAAGGGAAGGGGGGGGGGGGAGAGAGACAGAGACGCTGGTTTGCTTTTCAAAGAATCATTTGATTTAATTTATATTTGATTTATATTTAATTTCATTTCATTTAACATCATTTCATTTACTTTAATTTAAGTAAGAAAGAGTGGTATGGATCAAAGTCAGTGATCTGTACAAAGAGGCAGCATCCTGCACAGTAAGTGCAATGGAAAGATGAATGATAGACAAGAATCTGTACTTCAGTACTTCAGGTTGGGACACAGTGGCGCCTCCCTCTGGTCACATCCTTTCAGAGTCAACTGGAAAACTTGTGCAATCATTTATAATATCTCTGGTTCACTGTTGGGTTGGAACTGAAGATCTGCTTGAGGAGTTGTGGAAGATGTGGTGGAGCTAAAAACAAACAGCTAATGTTAATATATATATATATAATAAAAGAGATTTTACATTATACACGAAGCCGCGCTGGTCTCCTGAGTTTCGACAGATCGGACGCGGCCAAAAGTGATTGCTGTGGTGAACGTGGAGGAGTTTGTGCTTGTGTGTGGAGTCCTGAGTGTCACCAAGCAGCTCTCTCTCTCTGAACATCCCCAACTCCACCCTGGCATGTTATTCAATCTGAACTTAGCTGCAAATCAGCCCTAATCTAAAAAAATATATAATAAATAAATAAATAAATAAATAAATGAATCCATACAGATACTGCAATAACAGGTCTGATTATACATTTGATGATTTCATGACTCGGGTTAACTCAAAGTGAGTGAACGGGTCACTTTTCCAGCTTTCCAGCTCGCTGATGTGAACCGAAGCACCTTCCCGATAAGGGCACACGTTGAGAGCAAGGCTCCATGGCCCACGCAGACTCGCCGCGGGCCGATCCAGATGGCAAAGAGGGGATCGAATGTGAAGCTCGTCCCACCGCCAGGAGAACAGCACGGGCGTAACACGAGGGGAAAAGTCTGCAAGAGAAATGGACAAAAATCCCCATATTTACACTGAACGGAAAGGTTGGAATGGCAATGTCATGTTCAGGCATCCGCAAAGCCTGCATGTTGTATGTACTGTACTGTAGCTGCCTTCTCAGCACTCCGCACTCACCATGACGCCACTTCCTTGTTCGACTCGTCCTTCTCCTGAGCACTGGATCTCCTGAGCTTGTCTTCATCTTCTGCACACATTTAACAACATCAGCGATTATAAACCTCAGACCAAAGACATTTTACTGCCTGTCTTAAACGAGAGGACGGTGCTTACCTGCTGTCAGTCCCTCTACATCCTCCAGAAGGTTGGCAGTGGAGGTCGCAGGTGCAAGTCTTATGGACACAAGGGTTATGGAACATACATTGAGCTGTGCTGAAAACAGCTTTGAAAACGCTTTTCAATTTTAAATCTATATTTATTTGCTTTATTTTTTTAATTATGTGCTTAATTATGTAAGTTGTGTGCATTTTAAATAGATCAATCTTGAGAAAATGATGTGATTAACTTCTATTGTCTATTATTTATTATCCTGTAATTTAGCCTTGAGCCCTATACTGTCTATTCTTCATTACCTTTTATGTGAGGTCTGAACACTGCTATCGATTTTTCACTGCCTTCTTTTTGAGTTACAGTACTGTGTGTATTGCCAGTCCTTGGGTTGTGTGAATTTTTACTTAGAAATAATTTTTACTTTTTGAGTTGAAGGTGATAGACGATGTATTTGTCTATCCTCGAGTTGTGTGTCCTACCTGTCTACCTCTCTTTTTTAAACTGTGAACGATTTCCTTTCTGCACTGATTTATTTTACCATATACTTTGCACTGTGTTTACTGCTGTGTTTATCCGGCTGTCTATATTTGTTTCTCCTTAGGCTGTGGACACTTTTTAAATTTCTATCACTGATTAAGTGTTTATCATCAAGTAGTCAAAGATTTATAATTAAAAGCGTTGCAGAGTTTGGAGAATGAAGGAGGGGAAAGTTTCATCAGATGCTGCAGGAGGATACGAGTGATGCTTGAGGAGAGCCCTCTTTTTGGTCTTCTTCCGACGGGTTTTTTCAGAGAACGATTTGGCAATATCAAAAAGCTTTTTCCTTGTAGCTGCAAAACATGAAGAAAAGAACAAGTGCTTTATTGGCTAGAACACGTTTTTTTTTTTTTTTTTTAATAGCTGTTTAATATTCTTTCCAGAAACATTCAGAAGATTTTGCACTAAAGAGTAGATTTCTTCAGATTCCCTTATTTAATTTATTAAGCTAGAATAATATTTTATCTACATTTTATCCATGCAGTTATTGTAAAATGGATAGTTCAAAAATATATAATACCTTTCGATTCACTTAATTTTCAAATGGGCAATCAAATGCTTTTTATGGAGAAAAAGAAATGTAAAAAGCAAATTCAACATAAACATTTTTCTTTACTTAGTGTGTTAAAACTCCTTTACATTTATTCATTTGTAAAATATTTGTACATTTTTATTATTAACCATTTTATTTATTCTTTCATTCATTTATTTATTTATTTATTTATTTATTGAGAAAGGAATTGAAATAGAGGAGCTCTATTTTTAGTCAGTAATTAATGCTGGGTATCCTGGCTGGCCTCCATCTCCTGATGCTGTGGGTTCTGATGAGACAGAAGCGAGGTCTGATTCATGGTCTAAAAAAAAAAAAAAAAAATCTGGCTGTTTGATTACATGCGCAGCGTTGCTGTAATTTGCATTTCAATACAGCGAGACAAATTAGGAGACTGTGGGCAGACAAAGAAGGAGCCAGGTGTCCATGTGTAATAGTCGTTATTATCAAGTTATGGGAGCAGTGTTGGGATTACACTAGTGTTGTACTGTTCTAGATTTATCAACAAAAGTGAAATCAAATAAATGTCTAATAAAAGTCTTTTTTGGATCAAAATGACTAAAAACATTAATTAAAACTAGCTAGGAATTGGTTATATTCCACCTGTCCGGGGGTGGGATATACAGTACTGCATTAGGCAGAAAGTGAATAGTCAGATCTTGAAGTTGATGTGTTGGAGGCAGGAAAAATGGGCAAGCGTAAGGATCTGAGTGACTTTGTCCAATTGTGATGGCTACCGTAGGTGACATAACATAGGTTCAAAGCATCTCCAAAACAGCAGGCGTTCCTGGTGTGCAGGGGTTAGTACCTACCAAAAGTGGAATTGAAGGCGTTCTCATTTGCTTCGATCTCTTAGATGAGCTACTGTAGAACAAATTGCATAAAGGTTTAATCTTGGCTATGACAGAAAGATGTTAGAACACAAAGGGCATCGCAGTTTGTTGAGTATGGAGCTGCATAACCGAGCTGATCCGTGGACACCACCGACGGCACCTACAGTGAGCATCAGAACTGGACCATGGAGCAAAGGAAGGAGGTGGCCTGGAATGATGAATCATGCTTTCTTTTACATCGGGTGGATGGCCGGGTGTGTGTGTGGGTGTGTCATTTACCTGGGAAAGATATGGCACCGGGATGCACTATGGGAAGAGGGCAAGACGACAGAGGCAGTGTGATGCTCATAGTAATGTTCTACTGAGAAAGCGTGGGTCCTGCTGTTCTTTTGGATGTTATTCTGACACGAACATTACCTACCCAAATATTGTTGCAGTCCAAGTACACCCCTTCATGAAGCATTCCTAATGGCAGTGGCGTCTTTTAGCAGCTATGCTGCAAAATTTGTTCAGGAATGGTTTGAGGAAAATGACGAACAGTTCAAGATGTTTACTTGACCTTCAAATTCCTCAGATCTCTTGTGCTGGACAAACAAGTATGATCCATAGGCTGACCCTTAGGACAAAATAAAGAAGACACAGAAATATCATTTATAGAAAGGGGAAAAAAAGCTAAATTATATCTAAAAATATATATAAATAAATATAGATATATTATTTATTTTATTTTTTAATAACATGAAACACTTATTTCACTTAAACTTTGATTGAACCCTTTTTAACCACATTTTAGTTTACATTTGTTAAAAGGTCAAATTTTGCACACACAGCTGTTCATTCATGCATTTACAGATTATTATATTAAATTATTGCAGATTATTATATTAAAGAAAAAAAAAAAACAGGCTGATTCTCTCAGAAGAGGCCCCTAATATTCAGTAACAACTCTTGCTATGACGAATCAATCTGAACGAAACAATGTACCGTGTGATCCTCAGTATATGGAGCCGGGACACCCCTGAGTCCGCCCCCGCCGTCGCACCGTTTTACGCCGTACCCCTTCACTCAGTTGCTCAACTTTGCATCAGGACGGTGGTGCACAGTAATGAGCAGCGGGTCTTCATAGTGCGAACCTATTGGGTCACCAGTTCATTTAAGCAATGTCAGAGTGAATTTGGGGAGGAATGTGGTGTTCCTGACTGTGCAGATTTGAAGGAAAACATCCAATATGAAATTGCTGCTATTCACCCCGGTATCCTTGCCGATACGTTTGGGAACATGTGCCACGTACTGTAGAAAGGGTGTCTGGCAGAAAACAGAGATCACTTCCAGTATCACATGTACTGCGTTCGATTACACATACTCGAGGTATGTAGTGTATTTTTTGGTTCAAATTGCTCCATCATAGTGAGAGTTATTACTGAATATTTGAACTCTTTGGGGCCTCTTTCAAGTGAATCGCCCTGTATTTACACACTGTGGAGCCTTGACTGAAGCAAAAGCTAATGAAACCCTCAGACCCTAATCAGTCTAAGTGTTTATTTGGTATTAAATCTGTCAGTACGTTATAAAGAAAAGAAAAAAGAACCTGTGCGTGTGTGTGTGTGTGTGTGTGTGTGTGTGTGTGTGTGTGTGTGTGTGTGTGTGTGTGTGTGTGTGTGTGTGTGTGGCCTTACATTTGCCCATGTGCTTAAGTTTGTCACGGAACAAGGCATCATCTGAGATAGAGGTGCAGGCTTCCTCAGAGCCAGACGCATTGTGATCACCTACAGAACCACACACACACACACACACACACACACACACA